>JAHQIW010006228.1:0-40762 GCA_019055375.1 Parelaphostrongylus tenuis
GAAAGGAATTCTAGAATGCCTATTCAAGTTATCGACTTCTTCAATGTGTTATTCTTATGAGCAACAGATTGTAATGAATAGTTCTTCACTGTTATCCCTAATGATCAACACGGAGCACAAAAATGATTAAAGACTTATGTTTCGCTGACGTTTCGACGCGCTTCTCCTTGTTCACAGCTTCATTATCCAGAAATCTGAAGGATGTTTTTTCTTCTTCAGGAGCCACCCGCTCGGATGAAACTCCCAATAGAAGAGTTTATTAGAATGTTCAGGATAAAAATGTTAATCAAAAATGTTTATTGCAAAGAATAAATATAATCCAAGAGACTTCATAATCAACTGAAATATGTATTTTTTCACCACGTTAATTGATATTTCAAATATTTGCCAGAGTTCCAAAGCATTTTCGTTATATTCATGTTTATTTCCAGAACTTTTTCATAGAGTGCCTACAGAATATCTATTAAAATTGTGAATTCTTGAATGCATTGCCTTTCTTAAAAAAAGACTTAATGAAAATAATATTTATAAACCTCTATATTTCTAATTTCATCGGAACATTTTTGACTGAAAAATGAAACGATTAATAAAACTTCCATTTAAATTAAACTCAATGCATTTCGTTATCGTTGAAAAAAGTTTGATGAGGTAGTCAATGACAACGAATAACAATGTTTTTATTGCTGAAAATGTTCATATTGTAAATATGTTGATCTGATCATATTCAAAATGCGAAATAACAAAAGTCGTACTTTTGTATTTGATTTCTTTCGTCGTCAATTGTTACAAATAACAATTAGTCAAAAACGGTTTTTCTTTGAAATTCTAAAATTAGCAAGAAATGCGGTACAAAATGGGCAGCTGAGGAATGTGAATGAATTGTTTTGCGTAAACCCAGAGATGTAGAGTGATGTGCAAAGCATATGCGCTACGCTGGACTTGAATCCGCATTTCACCAATTCGGGACTTGTGCTATAAACTGCTACATTGCCGTGTTCTAACCCCTTCCAGTACGGGTTAGAACGCGCGCTCCCGAATAGGGTCAACTGCGGGTTCGGGTCCCGACTGACACAAAAGCTTTGCATATCACACCACATCACTGGATATATTTACACTATCATACCACCGCTCTCGGTGAATGATTCAGAGCTGAGTAATGCTTCGTTTGAAGGGAGACAATGTGTAGAAGTGGAATATAATGAAGTAAATCGATTCGAAACATTACTAATTCTACATGATCGCTTGAAATATGTGAAAGCTTTTACAAGTAATGACTCATTTTCGCATCCCCCGGTGAATGATTCAAAGCTGAGTAATGCTTCGTTTGAATGGAGACAATGTGTAGAAAAGGAATATAATGAAAGAAAATCGATTCGAAGCATTACTAATTCTACATGATCGCTTGAAATATGTGAAAGCTTTTACAAGCAATGACTCATTTTCGGCATCCCCGGTGAATGATTCAAAGCTGAGTTCATGCTTCGTTTCGAATGGAGACAATGTGTAGAAAAGGAATATAATGAAGGAAAATCGATTCGAAACATTACTAATTCTACATGATCGCTTGAAATATGTGAAAGCTTTTACAAGCGATTAACTCTTTTTCCACATTTGTCTGTTTCGCCGGCTCATTTTCGTATCCTCGCTGAATGATTCAGGGCTGGGTATGCTTCGTACGAGTAATTATCTAGTAAGTGAGGGGTGAGGTTATCAGATAGCACTGGCATCACTGAATTATGGAAAACCATTGTCGTTCTATAAGGATAATGCTGGTGAAATCAGCGCCAATTCTTCTCAAAAACGCTTCGTTTTCTCAAGAGACAACTATATCCTTTAGAAAAAAAAAACATATCAAGTGTTGTTGGACACTTTTGTTTTGATATATTAATTCGAGCCAACTTGTTATGTGTTCTGGTAAGGGCTACTCGTACATCCCGATACACGTTGTTTCTTCCTTACAGACTCGTCAGCCGGGCAAAACCCGTCGTCTTTTCAATTCTTTTTATAGTCATTTCTCTCGGGAGCCTTACACTCCTTATAAAGAGTCATCGAAAATGAACGCTTCACACTCCATGTCAAGTGAAAACCTTCACGCAACACAGAGTGTTGCGCTCGACTATGAAAAGATCGAAAGACCACGGGTTCTGCCCGGCTGGTCGAGTCTGTAAGGACGAAACACGTGTCTCAGGCTGTGCAAGAGTCCTTACCAGACCACATGACAAGTTGGCTCAAATAATAATGAAAGGATCTATTGAAATTTGAGGCGTGGTCTAAACAAAGCACTCGAAATAAAATATTAATTTTTGTTTTATTTCGCACGTATTATTCCTTGATTGAGGAGAAAATAAGAAGTCAGTAAAAAGTCTTTCATTCGGCTGGCGTTTCGATGCGTTTCGCCTACCTCAGAGCCAACTGTGGTCCTGGGCTGATGGCTTCATAGATCTGCTTTGTGCTTTTCAATCAATTAAGAAATAGTATGTGAATTATTGCAATGTCGAAATTTAAGGAAAGTTCGTTTCAGAAATCAGTTTTATTCATGTTTTGTAATAATCCGGCTTAAGAAGTGGATGATTATCAATATTAAGTTGGTTTATGAAAGACTTTCATGATACGTGCTGGCTAACGAGAAAAAGCTCGCGTCATACTTATGAAGAGCGTTATTTCAACATCGCGGCAAATTTTTTGGCATTCTGTAGTGACAATCTTGATTCTATGCCAACTTTGCCGCTTTAGAAAAACTTAATATCACTAGATGGATTTCTATAACCGTATGCTTAGAGTTAAGAAAATGAGTTTCAAATAAAAAATTGGTCATTTCTCATCACAAGTTGTGTGTAGTTTATTAATCTTTCGATAGCTTCAGTATTGGAGATCTCATAACTCAACTTAGCTTCTGAAAAAAAACCTCAGAGTATGCTCTATTGAGTAAAAGTTAGCGTCTTTGCTTTCCCAATGCGTTGTTTCACCTTCACGAGCAGATATTCTGATATTTTTTTGTAAAATTGTGCATGTCGCAAGACATCTTCAGCTTTGAAAAAAATAGATTAATGCTGGAGTAAATGCTATACTAATGTTTTATGGCACAAATAAACCGCCAGTGTGCATGAAAATCTCTAATTTTTCACAAGCAAGCTACATCTTTCCAAATACATCGCATTTGCAACTCGTTTTTTACATTTCTCGTAACAAAGAAGAAGTGATACTATTATTGGACACACTTCCATATAATGTACGACTTTTCAAAAAATCCTATTTGGGAGAAGTTTTTAGGAAGTATCCAAGGTGCCTTTGGTACGTTTTGTGTTCAGCCTATATCTATAGAAAAGATGCACAGTCCTAACACTGACCCGGTAATCCCTTTGATCAAGATGATTATTCAGCAATCAACAGCTTAATCGTGAAACCAGCAATACAGTAGTTATTCGATAAGTGGATAAACAGAGATTTCAAAAACTAGTTCGATTTTTCAAAATGCCTTTTTATTGCAGAGTGTCGAAAAGAAAAATATGCGCTTGCTTTCGGGGCAGTTAGCCCGTTGTTTGAATTTCGCATCGAGCAATTAAGGGCAGTTTATAGTAAAGTTTAGTTGATGATTCACTTCATTATCACAAAGAGATAGCAATCAAGGAAATTTCTGTAAAGGTCTTTCCAGTAATAAAAGGCCCTAGCAACGTACCAGTCCTTATTTTTCAATTGGAAAACGAAATCTACAGAAAAGAACACACCAACTCTAATTGTGCATTCTAACCGCCTATCTTGTGAAGTGGACCGTCTTTATTCTGTTCATGATTTATCTAATCACCATATACATGTCTGTCTCACAAGCAACTCCTACATATAGGGCATGTGCACTACGTAGATTCGACTAGCCTAATTGCACCTAAGCCTTGTGCTTCCTTGAATACCTCCAATCGCCATCAAGGAGCAAGGTAGAATTCTGAGTAAGGACAACTTCTTCGACCACCCCACACATTATCTCCTTATCAATATCCTTCAGTGAGACTGGACACGATACAGTAAGTTAGTGGCTGGGGTTTCGAAAGCTTAGCAGAGCATGAAAGGGTCAAATTGATTCACAATTTTTTCAGTAAATCACTTTCGAAAGTGGACCTTCAAATGCGGTGAATGCCGAGTACTCGAACAGTGTTCAGTGTGGATTATATCTTTGGTGGAAGCGCTCAATCTAGTTTAACAATTTTCTGATGTTCGAGACCTTTCATATGAAATGTTTATTTAAACATAAAAGGATTGAATCGTTTTGAACAGGTCTGTGGAAGAACGGTCCATAGCGAAGATGAGATGCATTAAAAAAGCCGCAAGCTCGACTGCCGATCACTACAGCGCTAGGTAAAATCATCATCCAACTTGGGGTGATTATTTTCACCCGGCTTCCTTTAGACCCCTTTAGAGGATTATTTTCGCCTTAAGGGATCGACGGAACAGAGGGAGAGCGCAACTGATGACTCCCAATAGGACGAAATATTCGCCTATATAGCACTTGAAATATCGACTCAAAACAAGTCATATCCTTATCACCATAAAAAAGACAAATAAAATAAGGCGCTCAGCGTTGACTTTTTTTCGAAGGATGAGCCATGCATTCGTACTCAATTTTCAATTTTGTTGAGTTGAATGAATGTATATCTGCCCTTCACAATACTCGCGGTGGCCTCCTGCAAAACCGAGTCAGTGCCGCTTATTCTCTTAGACAAGTCAGAGACCACTCTGGTACCATTTTACCAACCCCGGAGGGACGAATGGCTTGGTGAGCTATGAGCGCGAGATTGAATCATCGATCTCATGTGTGACACAGAGCTTCTCTACCCCACAGCGCTACATGCCTTTTCATCTAGGCATACTCCTTAAAATTTATCAGTTAGCACCTTTGCATTAGTCTGCAGAAGGCGGTGCGAGACTTGTGCCTTCATCTGCGCATATAACGTCGTATAGGTGTATAATAGTGCAATGTCGACCATGGATAATACATAGAAGTCGACTGACTTCCTGCATTGTCGTCTTGAACGCCAGTCGGTTGCTCACCAATGCGTTCTTTTCCGTTGGGTAACAAAGATTTTCAAGACTATCCCCGACACTGGACAGGGAGTTTTCATAAAGAGTATCGGCAATCATTCGAAAGCTTAAATCTTTGCTTATTCTATGTGTGACCAGTTTTTTCAAAAACCTCTTTTATGACGCTGTAATGCTGAAAATAGAATTATGTCTCACACACGCACGTTTCTCACATGACAATCTCTTCTTGAAATTATCAGTAGTCTTTCGATAGCGTAATGTTTGCTGATCCCAACGCTCTGCTCATTTTGAGAAAAAACTGTTTGTTTGTAGTGCAACAGGGAAAGTTGGCTGCATCCACACAAGCGAGCAAGTGTTTTTTGACCAATTCACTGCTCGCTGAGTGAAGCAGCAAAGTAGGTTGAGGCGACAGTCGACCGATTTTCGAAAGCTCTTATGAAAGGGCGGTCTATGTTATTTAGTTAGGTACTGTTTCTAAGCTCTGAAAGGAAAACTCTAGATAAAACGCATGACTCTGCTAAAAAGAGACTCTTGATGCTTTCATTATGCCATGAATACGGATCAATCAATGATCATTATGACCACTTCGATGAAATTCAGGGGGCCAGAATGTTCTAATTGCTTCCAACAGTGACTCGAAAACAATATTATACCACGAGGCTTTCTCTGCACGTTTATATGCTCGAAATTCGATCGATCATCGCGTCATCTACGTTGCCACCCCACACAGCGGCTCGTGAATTGTCCAAAGACCACTTTCTCGCGCATGCGAATTCAATCTTTCTAGAAAATAAGCGCAGCATCAAAATCAACAAACATTGCGCTATCGAAAGAAAGGACTCTGTCCTGCCGTAGAATTGTGAGTGTGAAACGCAAAGATTTCCCTTTTGTAACAAAATCAAAAAGGCTATTTCGCAAACCAGTTATGTGAGTCTGTAGGCAGAGATTTAGGCTTTCGGAAGACTATTAACGCTTCTATGAAAAGCTCCTGCCCAGCGGATGAGATAGGTTTTTCGTTTGCCACCAATTACCAAAAGTACCTTAAGAAGTCATTTTAACTTGGTCTCCTCTAGAGGTGGTACGGCGTTACAGTATATCGAGTGATGCAGAGTGGTTGCAAAAGCTTTTACGTTAGATGGGTTTCGAACCTACATTTCACCCTATTCGGTAGTTCAGCGGTTCAGCAATCGTCCTCGGCTGGATGAAATGTTGGTTCGAATCCCAGCTGACGCAAAAGTTTTTCCACACCACTCTACATCAGAAAGTGTCATGTATATATATATATATATATATATCACAGACGCATCACTTGTCGTCCAATTGATTGTCGGGTGACTCGAGCGGGTACCAGCAACTCTTCCATTTTTCCCTGTTGCGTGCAAAAGTAGCCCAGTGTGTTTTCCTTGCTTTAGGGATTCGCTGACCATCATATCTTTCTTCTACCGCTTCGTGAAGAAATCGGATCAACGGGTCGGTGAGCTTCCTATAGTGCGCTTGATGTCCCGAGAAATCTACTCGGTAACGGCTCTTCTCCATCGGTTCTCGTTGAAGCGCATCACGTGTCCGGCCCACCTTATTTTCGATATCCTGGCATGTACACGGCGTCTCTGATTTTCGATCGTTGACGTAAGTCGGAACGTCGGATCCTTTCTCTCATTTGCGAGATACGGGATACTCCTAGCATCGACCCTTCGACTGCGCGTCCAATAACG
Source organism: Parelaphostrongylus tenuis (assembly GCA_019055375.1). Classification (NCBI taxonomy): domain Eukaryota; kingdom Metazoa; phylum Nematoda; class Chromadorea; order Rhabditida; family Metastrongylidae; genus Parelaphostrongylus; species Parelaphostrongylus tenuis. The sequence goes on from JAHQIW010006228.1 coordinate 6,744, forward strand.
CCAAGTGATCTTTCACCCTGCTTACCTAGCGACCAGGTTTTTGTTTCATAGGTTAGGGCATGGATATCCGTCGAGTCGAAAAGGTGAGCATGCAGTCGGATGTTCTTAGTCCTCTTCACTAGATCTTCGATGCTCCTAAACGTTCCCCAAGCCGTTCGTTTCCTCCTGCTCAACTCTGGAGCTAGGTCGCTCATCATGTTGACTTCACGACCTAGATAAACGTAACTGGAGCATTCGGAGATTGTTGTTCCATTTACCGTAGATAGGGCATTCGAAACCCATCCGAAACTGGTGTTATGAGAACGATATCGTCAGCAAATCGAAGATGGTTTAATTGTCGACCGTCAATCTTCACTCCCATATCGTCCTATTCTAATGTTCAAATGACGTTTTGTAGGGTGGCAGTGAACAGTTTTGGCGAAATTGTATCGCCTTGTCGAACCCCTCTTCTTGCGTCAATGGTGATATTCAGATCGACGAAAGTGAGGCAGAGTGGTTGCTTGTACTCTCATGAAACTTCAATGAGTCCTGTAATCGTGTGGATGTGGTCTATGGTGCTAAATCCTTTTCGGAACCCTGCTTGTTCGCATGGCTGTCCTTCGTCCAGTGTTCTGTCAATTTTGTTTAGGACGACTCGAGTAAAGAGTTTATAGATAACGGACAGCAAGCAAATTGGGCTGTAATTGCCTATGTCATGAAGATCTCTTTTTTTAACAAAAATACGGTCTTGCTGGTTTTCCATTGAATAGAAATTTTGCATTTTGGCAGGTAGCGAGTGAAGAGCCGAGCCAAGGTGTTGACGAAAACTGGCGGCAGGTTGTTCAGGTGTTCTGATCTAATCCTGTCTGGACCGGGTGTTGTTTTGTTTTTCACCAACTATATAGCACGTTGGATTTCCATAGGTAGGACCGGTGGAACGACATATTCGTTCTTTTTCAATTTATATGACGATAAGAGGACATGGCTAGAGAAAAGATCCGAATAGTATTGGTGGATGATTTTTTCCATAGCCCTCCTAGAAGCTGTAAGTGTCTCGTCAGGGTATCGGAGTGCAATCATCTTGCAGCTCCTGCAGCTCCTGTCATAACTGCTGCTCTTCTCTCTTTGAGGTCTTCTTTTATCGCTTCTCTGCAGCGTTTCGCAAGTTTGCACGTAAGGTCTCGATTGCCTGTAGCTCGTGCGATTCCGCGTTGACGTATCAGCTCAAGTGTCTGCGGAGACAAGCGTCTCTTCGTGACCTTAGGACTCTCGACTTTCATAGCGCTCACGTGAAGATATTCAGCGAGTCGATCGTATTCTTTGCCGATGTTGTCGACAACGGTATCTTCCCAAAAGCCGACTAATGATTTGAATACATCCAAGTTTATGGTAGTTCTGGGGCTTCGTTGTTTAAATTTAGCGACTTTCTCTCCTCTCCTCGGAAATCGGAACGTTGCGCGGAGGAGGCGATGGTCTGATCCCGTGTAGAACTTAGAACAACAGCGTCAATGGTCGGGCAAAACTTTCGATTTACTAAGGTGGTCTATTTCGTTATGGTACTCTCCATTGGGAGACTCTCACGTCCATCGCTCAGAGTGAGGCTTTTGGAATTGCGAGTTACGATGGGTGGTATGGGTAGTCCTGATAAACTCAGATAGCCTCTCACCCTGTTCATTCCATTCTAGTACGTGGGTCCCAATGTGGCGTTCTTCGGTCGTTCTTCTAGGTCCGATTATTGCATTAAAATCTTCGACAATGACCTCAAAGAATGTATGGTCTTCTCTGAAGAATTTTTCGAGGTCCATATAAAACGCTTCGACTTCGTCTTCTCTATGTAAGTATACATGTGCATAAACACACATATGTATATATATATATAATTCTATTCTAAGAAAGAGCGCACATGGGGCAGTGGGATGGCTTTGAGTAGCACACAAGATCGATGGTTCGACCTTGCGCCATTGACCCATCAAGCCATCCATCCATACAGTTTAGGTAAATTGGTGCCAGACTCGTCTGGAAAGATAAACGGTACGAAATCGATGCAGCGGTAAGGCACCGCGAGTCTTCATAAATCCAAAATAATTCAGTGACCTAAGACGAAGTCAAAACGAGTGCTTGGTGCTTCTCTCGCTGATTGGTCATTGTCGAGAGCTTTACCCTTTTTAGTTTCCAGTCTTCTAGACCAACTTAATCATAATAATAGACTAAACAACCAATGAACTGCATAAAAGTAGATTCGGCTCTAACATCGTGAGACGTAGATAGGTTCTATGAACAAAAACCAAACTGCTCCGGAAATAGTAAGATCACGGTTCGAATCCCGTTTAACTCTGAAAGTTTAGCGCATCACTCACTATTAATAAATATACATTTGTAACACAACACCACCGCTGAAGTGGTTGATCAAAATGAAATTTCCCTGACATATTCACTCTGGTAAATCCGACGCGATACCGCCGTGAATATTCACATAACAGGCTAAGCACACTGGAGGTGAGTCAAGCAGTATAATAAATAAGCATTTCTATGCACATGTACATATACTATGAATTTATATGCACACATAGGTACGCATATATAAGCGGTATTCAGAAATTTCGTCAAAAAGGTCCCTCATCTCATCACTTGAACTCTCGCCGCTGCACGTGTTGACACTTCAAGGAGCCAACTCACTGGTAGTATTTGTTCAAGTTGTCGCCCACTCATTGATGCACATGCACAGACTCCAACTTTGCTCACGGTAAGTCATATGTTATTCAAGCCGCCATGCCCTACTCACTTCAGTTCGATATTGACCTACCTTAAGGTGATTTCATGGCTTTCGAGGATATACTACAACCTAAACATGACTTTCAAAATCAACACAGACAGGTCTGACAGGAATATTAAAGCCACTACCGCATAAACTGTTCCCGTAGATGAACCATCTCCTCTGTTGAATAATTGTTCAGGAACAATCCTATGCGCCAAATATATACACAACACGGCCGTTTTATACAATATCTGACTGATGCAACAGGCAAAATTCGTCCTCACCGCTCAATGGCAAAGGATTATAAGCAGTGCGAATGGTTAGACTGCTGTCCGACCGAATATAAGCAAGCATATAACAGCTATCTTCTCCTTTCTGTACTCTGCCAAATCTAGTTTGCATTAATATTTCATGTAGTGTAACACAACTGCTTAAGCATCAAAAGTACTAACCACCTTTAGTCGAAAGTAAGCGTTTGCACATTGGAACACACTCGTATTTTCCTTTCCTATCCTCATTTCTGTGATTCACAAATCTTTATCACTCTCTCAGTCTCGTCATAACTTCCTATCGCCCGTTTCTATTATTATTTGTTTGATTGTACCGTGTTTCACACGTAAGAAGTAATTACCACGGTCCTACGATATTAAACTCCACCATCATAGCCTCATGTTACTCACTCTTTACATTACTCTATATATTCTGGTGTACTACGACCACTCTCATTGTCTTATTGCATCTTCTCAATACCATTTTGTATTATAACCTCCTGTGCCCGATCCTGAAACAATACCAATGCTCTCATCGTCTCGTTATAACTTGTTGTTTCCTTCTTATGTCATTGTCTCAGAGAGCCGAACACATTCGTATTCTCACACAATGCAACACAGCAGAAGAAATCGCCCCAGTCAGATGTTTGCCTCTTTCAGCTTTTCTTGGTTCTTACTGCTGCAGACTCACTACTCTCAACGCCTCGGTATATCTTGTTATTTCCTTATTGTTTTGTCTTCTCACACGTTTGTAATCCTGACTCGCGTGAACCACATGTTCGCCTCTTTCTGCTTTTCAGTGATTGATACTGCTGCAAAATCACTGCTCTCGAAGTCTCATTATATCTTGTTATTTTGTTATTGTTTTGTCTTCTCACACATTTGTATGCCTGACTCGTCTGAATCACATGTTCGCCTCTTTCAGCTTTTCTGTGATTGATACTGCTGCAACAATGCCTTTTGTTCTCGACTTCTCGATATATCCTGTTACTTGCTTCTCATTTCATTATTTAATACAATGGATTGATACAGTAAAACACAATCGTATGCACGACAAAAGAAATCGGCATTGTCACATGCTCTCATCCTTCTGTTTTTCTGTCATTGATCTTGCTACAATACCACCATTCTTAAAGCCTTGTTATGTCCTGCAATGTTCTTTTTGCATTGTTGCCTCATGTAGTGGAATATCATTGCTTGCACATCAGAAAAACCACTAAAACCCTTTTTTTCTCCCTCTATGCTTTTGTGTGATCGACCCCTGCTGCAGTACCCTACTTTCATCGTCTTGTTGTATCCTGTTGTTTCCCTATGGTATTATTATCACTTAACAGTCGCGATGGTGCAGCTAATCATCTCATAAGTCTTCGTAACACTTTACTCAGCTTATGTGACCTATTACCGTGTTAATTCGAATGGAGCTAATAAATTTTCAAGTTATTCTTGTCACATGAAAGAGTAGTCGAGTGTTCTATCAGCTCTGAGAAGTCGTTGTGCATCAATTCTTCTTTTAGGTTGTTTGTGAAAAGGGTTATCACCCAGCTTGGTGCCTGACTGTCCACAACTGTTCACTGTTGAGGTAGTTTCGATCTTGCATTCTCTTCGGCCCGTTTATCACGAAGAGCTTGCATCACCGTTCCTTCCAGTACTCCTTCGGCAACGTGAAGTGATTTCTCACTTTCCTTCTCAGCAACCTGTCCTGCGTTGCGCACGTTCGAGGAACGAGAATAATGTAATAAAATGATGTACACTGCTTCTCATGCTTTCAACTTTTCTCGCTATGTCCTCTATGATTGTGAAAAATCACCTTGTCAGCGGCGCCTTTCTAATTAATTTTGATGCTGAGTTGTTCATCGTGATGACCGCCTGAATAAGCGCAGTTGATGATCGACTTTGGATGGGTTGGATGGTCATCGGAAACACATTCGTTTCTTATCAACACCATCTCAAAGACCTATTCGCAGGCGAAAAACCTCACAACAATGTTGAGGTTCTTCAGCATCTGCTCAACTGGCTAGTGTTGATGTCGTAACTGTGATCTAGTCAATAAAGAGAAAAGTATGAAATTGGCGACTGTCAAATATCACTCTCACATTCTATCACTCACATTACATCTTGGATTTGGCACTACTTGACTATGAAGAGATAGTGTGTCCTGGTCCAATTCTTTTCGATGGTAATATTATCTTAGAATGAAGTATTTGAGTTGCAAAACCTCCATGGGCTCACGAAATATCTACATATACTGATTGTGGACGCCCTGGCCTGGCCTCTATGATTACTTTATTTCCAGCTGAATCAATGGCGAAACCGATAAAGATGAGACTTAGCTATCTTTTGTACTCGCTCAATTTTAAACGAGGCTTGCTACCATGTGGCTGTGCTCTGTTGCACTGAATTCCCATCGAAATCCCGCTTGCTTAAGTAATTGTCCATAGTCCAATTTTCTGTCAGTCATATTTAAAATTTCGCATTTTTTTACTCAAAAGCTACGAGATTGTTAACAGACACTTTGTTCACTAAATATACACACAACAATATACGATAGCACAGGTTGACGGTTGACAGTCACGCCTTCTTCAGAGGATGTGAAAGCACCAGCAACTCCTCCATTTCTCCCTAATGCGTGCAAGAGTAGCCCAGGGATCCTCCTCGCTCTAGCAATTCGCTGAGCATCATATCTTTCTTCTATACCTTTCGTGAAGAAATCGCACCAACGGGTCGGTGGTCTTCTTGTAAAGCGCTTGATGTCCCGAGAAATCCAGTCGGTAACGGCTCTAGTTCATCGGTTGTCGTAGAAGCGCATCACGTGTCCGACCCACCTTATTTTCGATATCCTGGCATGTACACGGGGTCTCTGATTTTCGATCGTTGACGTAGATCGGTTTTTCGGATCCTTTCTCTCATTTGCGAGATACAGGATACTCCTAGCATCGACCTTTCGACTGCGCGTCCAATAACGCCAAGTGATTTTTCATCCTGCTTACGTAGCGACCAGGTTCTTGTTTAATAGGTTAGGGCAAGGATAACCGTCGAGACGAAAAGGTGAGCATGGAGTCGGATGTTCTTTGTTCTCTTCACTACATCTTCGATGCTCTTAAACGTTCCCCAAGCCGCTCGTTTCCTCCTGCTCAACTCTGGGGCTAGTTCGTTCATCATGTTGACTTCACGACCTAGATAGACGTAACTGGAGCATTCGGAAATTGTTGTCCTGTTGACCGTGGACGAGGCATTCGAAACATCCGTTCCTCATAAAAATCGTTTTCGTTAGATTTAGTTGAAGACCACTCTTTCCACAGGAGTTATCGAAATTGGTCAACATTCGTTCTGCTTGGCTGATATTTGGTGTTATGAGAACGATATCGTCAGAAAAGCGAAGATGGTTCAATTGTCGACCGTCAATTTTCACTCTCATGTCGCCCCATTATAATGTTTGCATGATGTTTTGTAGGGTGGCAGTGAATAGCTTTGGCGAAATTGTATCGCCTTGTCGAACCGCTCTTCTTACGTCAATGGTGATGTTGTTGTAGAATGGAGATATCTTGGCCGTAAAATCTTTATAAAGCTCACGAAGGATCATTATGTACCAAGTAGGGACGCCCTAGTTTTCCAGAGCCTCTATAACCGCTTCTGTTTCCACTGAATCAAAAGCTTTCTTCAGATCGATGAAAGTGAGACAGAGTGGTTGTTTCTACTCTCGTGAAACTTCAATGAGTCTTGAAATCGTGTGGATGTGGTCTATGGTGCTAAATCATTTTCGGAGCCCTGCTTTTTCACATGGCTGTCCTTCGTCCAGTGTTCTGTCAATCCTGTTTAGGATGACTCGAGTAAAGAGTTTATGGACAACGGACAGCAAGCAGATTGGGCGACAATTGCCTATGTCGTGAAAGTCTCCCTTTTTGAACAACAATACGCTCTTGCTGGTTTTCTGTTGAATAGGGACCTTGCATACTGACAGGTAGCGAGTGAAGAGCCGAGCCAAGGTGTTGATAAGAAGTGGCGGCAGGTTCTTCACGTGTTCTGGTCTGATCCTTTGTGGACCGGGTGTTGTTCCGTTTATCACCGACGATACAGCATGTCGGATTTTGGAAGGGAGGACCGGTGGAACGACATATTCGTCCTTTTTCAATTTATATGACGGTAAGAGGACATGGCTGGCGAAGAGATCCAAGCAGTGTTGGTGGATGATTTTCTCCATAGCCGTTTTCGAAGCTGTAAGTGTCCCATCAGGGTATCGGAGTGCAATCGTTTTGGTCTTATAGTTGGCGAAGCCTCGCTGGGCTTTGCGAATGCTCTTCCCAGCTTCTGCAGCTTCTGCCATGACTGCTGCTCTTCTCTCTTAAAGGTTTTCTTTTATCGCTTCTGTGCAGCGTTTCACAAGTCCGAACGCAAGGTTTTGGTTTCCTGTAGCTCGTGAGATTCCACGATGACACATCAGCTCGAGTGTCTGCGGGGACAAGCGTCTCTTCGTGACGAGCAGTGATCCCGTGTAGAACTTAGGGACAACAGCGGCATCGGTCAGGCAAAACCTTCGATTTATTAAGATGTGGTCTATTTCGTTTTGGTACTCTCCATTGGGAGACTCCCATGTCCATCGCTAAGAAAGAGGCTTTTTGAATTGCGAGTTACCATGGAGGTTTGGGTAGTCATGATAAACTCAGATAACCTCTCACCCTGTTCATCCCATTCTAGTCCGTGGGTCCCTATGTGACGTTCTTCAGACGTTCTTCTAAATCAAATTTTTGCGTTGAAATCCCCGACAAAGACCTTGGAAAATGTATGATCTTCTCTGGAGAATTTTCCGAGGTCCATATAAAACGCTTCGACTTCGTCTTCGTCATAGCTTGATGTTGGTGCGTAAGCAACGAAGATGGTCAAAGCCGGCATAGAACCACATCTTTTCGACCGCAATCGTCCGATACGGGTTGTTAGTTGTTCAAACGAATCAATGCACACGGTCAAATTCCATTTGACGAAAACGCCAACGTTGCCAACACCTCTGTTATCGCATGTCCAAAGAAACAGTTCTTCTCCGATGTCATAAACAGCGTAAAAAGAATGGCGCCTTCTCGTCTCAGCCAGGCCAATGACGTTGTACCTTATTCTTCTTGCTTGAATCAGTAAATCTTCTACAGCGGATTGGTGAGCAAGGGTTCTTGAATTGTAGGTACAGATCGTCATTTTAGTCCGTTCCGATCTTGGCAGCCTAGCTTGGCCCTAAGATTTTTACAGCCTCTTCGTGCTCGTCCTACCTGGCGCTGCCGTACCAGGGGCTCTTTCGAGGTCAGAATAAATAAGGCCCATATTTGTTACTGTTTTTGGCACTTTGATGCCAACGCATAGCTTGCCAGGCTCTAAACATGGGAGCTGGGTACTCATGAATAGCTTGCCAGTCTCTCTCGGAGGAGCGGGAGGAGCTTATTTGTTGGAGGCGACTCCTAGCCGCCTCCCATGTACTTCCCAGCCGCTTGATTGCAGGCTTTTGGCCGACTTGACTCGTAGAAATAAAGTTTTTGTCAAGTCGGCGTTGCAGAAGCAGGAAGCTCACCCCTGAATCCACCTGCGTCTCTGGAAAGCACACGGTCGCTTTTGGCTCGCGTTTATTCCCCTATCCACAACCTAGGGACGCGCCACATGCCCTTGCGACCAACCGGCTGGATCCCTCGAAGAGGGAGGTCCGTGGATCAATAGACTACGTAATAGGCTCCAAATGTGGCTCCAGCATCGAGTGGCGTAGATGAGTTTTCATAAACAAAAACCAAAGTGCTAAAGAAAGAGTGAAATCCGGGTGCGAATCCCGTCTGACTTCTAGAGTTTTGCGCATCACTAAATATTAGTGGATATACATTTCTACCACCACACCACCGCTAAAGTGGTTGATTGAAATAAAATTTCCTTGACATGAACCATATCTTATCACTTGATAATCGGCAACCGTCTATTTATAACGAATTGAGTGAGTTTAGTTAGTTCATTCTCCTTCACTACGGAAAATCCGACGCGATCACACCGTGAACACTCACATCGCAGACTAAGGACAGTGGAGGGTAAGTCAAGCATTATAAAATACAAGCACGTATATGCACATATACATATACTATGCATTTATATGCATGCATATGTAAGCATATACAAGCATTATTCAGAATTTTCTTCAAAAAACGTCCACCATCTCATCACTTGAACTCTCGCCGCTGCACTTGTTGACACTTCAAGGAGCCAACTCACTGGTAGTATTTGTTCAAGCTGTCGTCCACTCATTGATGCACATGCACAGACTCCAGCCCTGCTCACGGTAAGTCATATGTTGTTCAAGCCGCCATGCGCTACTCAGTTTAGCTCGATGTTGACCTGCCTTAAGGTGATTCCGTGGTTTTCGACGATAAACTACAACCACAGCATGACTTAGAAAATCAACGCAGAAAGGTTAGACAAGATTATTGAAGACCACTAGTGTATAGACTGTTCCCGTACACAAACCATCCTCACTGTTGCAGAAATCTTCGGAAACCTTCCTATACATCGAGTTCATACTCAGCACGGCCGTGATATACATCATCTGACTGATGCAACAGGCAAAATTCGTCTTCACCACTCAATGGTAAAGAATTATAAGCTGTGTGAATTGCTACAGTGCTATCCGACCAAATCTAAACAAGAATATAACAGCTATCTTCTCCTTTCTGTACTCTGTCAAATCTAGTTTGCATTAATATTTCATGTAATGTAGCACGACTGTATAAGCATCAAAAGTACTAACCACTGCCGCATGCTACCGACTCTCCATTTTTGCGCGATTGATATCATTATCATTATCATCATTATTATCATCGCTTATATCTCGGATCTATCCCATCATATTTCATATCTATCTTATCATATCTTATCATCACGCTTTACGTCATGATGTTATATAGTGGAATACAATGTTCAAACATGAGAAGAACTCATCAAAATTGTGTACCACCTCTCTCCTTGCTTTTTTTTATTGATCCTGCAATGCCATTTCTATTCTCAGTGCCTCGTCACATCCTTTATCCTCTTCTGCATCATTATTCCATGTAGTCGAAAGTAAGCGTATGCATATCGGAACTCACTCGCGTATTCCCTTCCTATCTTCATTTCTGTGATTCACAAATCCTTATCAATCTCTCAGCCTCCTGATACCTTGTTAGCTCCCGCCTCTATTATTATAACGTGTTCGATGGTACGGTGTTTGACACACAAGAGGTAATTACCATGGTCGTACGATATCAAACCCCACCATCATAGCCGTATGTTATTCATTCTCTACATTACTCTATATATGCTGGTGTGGTACAGCCACCCTCAATGTCTTATTGCGTCTTCTCAAAATCTTTTTGTATTATAACCTCCTGTGCTCGATCCTAAAACAATACCAGTGCTCTCATCGTCTCGTTATATCTTGTTATTTCCTTCTTATATCAATATTTCAGGCAGTGGAACACATTCGTATGCATGACAGAAAAAATCGCTCCAGTCAGATGTTCGCTTCTTTCTGTTTTCTTTGGTTGATACTGCTGCATGCTTATTACTGCTCCCAAATCTCTTCTGTCGACGTCTTGTTATATCTTATTATTTCGTTCTCGGATAATTATTTTATACAGTGTAATATAATTGTATGCATGAATCTTCTGAATCACATTTTCGCCTCATTCTGCTTTTCTTCGGTTGATACTGCTGCATGCTTATTACTGCTCCCAAATCTCTTCTGTCGACGTCTTGTTATATCTTATTATTTCGTTCTTGGATAGTTATTTTATACAGTGTAATATAATTGTATGCATGAATCTTCTGAATCACATTTTCGCCTCATTCTGCTTTTCTTCGGTTGATACTGCTGCATGCTTATTACTGCTCCCAAATCTCTTCTGTCGACGTCTTGTTATATCTTATTATTTCGTTCTTGGATAGTTATTTTATACAGTGTAATATAATTGTATGCATGAATCTTCTGAATCACATTTTCGCCTCATTCTGCTTTTCTTCGGTTGATACTGCTGCATGCTTATTACTGCTCCCAAATCTCTTCTGTCGACGTCTTGTTATATCTTATTATTTCGTTCTTGGATAGTTATTTTATACAGTGTAATATAATTGTATGCATGAATCTTCTGAATCACATTTTCGCCTCATTCTGCTTTTCTTCGGTTGATACTGCTGCATGCTTATTACTGCTCCCAAATCTCTTCTGTCGACGTCTTGTTATATCTTATTATTTCGCTCTTGGATAGTTATTTTAAACAGTGTAATATAATTGTATGCATGAATCTTCTGAATCACACTTTCGCCTCATTCTGCTTTTCTTCGGTTGATACTGCTGCATGCTTATTACTGCTCCCAAATCTCTTCTGTCGACGTCTTGTTATATCTTATTATTTCGCTCTTGGATAGTTATTTTAAACAGTGTAATATAATTGTATGCATGAATCTTCTGAATCACACTTTCGCCTCATTCTGCTTTTCTTCGGTTGATACTGCTGCAAAATTACTGCTCTTGACGTCACGTTGTATCTTGTTATGTCACTCTTGTAGCATTGCCACCTTAAGCCAAATACATATGCCTATACATAAGTACTGACATAATTGTATGTTATTTATTGACCGCTCCCCGTCGTTGATTCTACAACAGTTTCCTCTATTCACAAAGTCTCGTTATATATTGTTGTTTCCTTCTTATATCAGTATCTCACTCAGTGGAACATAATCGTATGCATGACTCGTCTGAACCACATGTTCGCCTCATTCTGCTTTTCTTTGGTTGATGCTGCTGCAAAATCACTGCTCTCAAAGTCTCGTTATATCTTGTTATTTGCTTATTGTTTTGTCATTTCACACATTAGAAACTATTCGTTTGCATAACGGAAGAAATCCCTCCAATCAAATGCTTGCTTCCTCCTACTTTTCTGTGATTCGTACTGGTGCAACAATCCCTTTCTCTCTCGACGTATCGTTACATATTGTTATTTCCTTGTTATTTCTTTATTTGAAACAGTGGAACACAATCGTATGCACGACAGAAGAAATCACCTTAGTCACATGTTACCTTCTTTCTGCTTTTCTGTCATTGATCTTGCTACAGTACCACAGTTCTTGAAGTATTATGATGTCCTGCTAGTTCTACTTGTATTGTTGCCTTATCTAGTGAAACAACATTGCCTGCACATCAGAAAAACCACTAAAACTTTACCCTACTTCCAGCTTCTCGTTATATCTTGTTGTTTCTCTATGATGTTATTATCACTTAACAGTCACGATGGTGCAGCTAATCATCTCACAAGTCCTCGCAATACTCTAGTAACTCAGCTGGTGTGACTTGTTACCATGTTAATTTGAATGGAGCCAATAAATCTTCGATTTATCCTTGTCACGTGGAAGAGTAGCCGAATGTTCTGCCGGCCCTGAGTAGTCGTTGAAGCTCAATTAATCTTTCAGGTTGTTTGTAAAAAGGCCTATCACCAGCTCGGTGTTCTCATCATCTTGGTACCTGACGACTGTTCCACAACTGTTTAATGTTGAGGTAGTTTCGATCTTGCACTTCTCTGCGGCCTGTTTAATACCAAAAGCTTGCATCAACATTCTTTCCCGTATTCCTTCGGCAACGTGAAGGATTGCTCACCTTCCTTCTTAGCACCTGTCCTGCAATGAGTACTTTCGAGAAAGGAGAATAACTATGATAAAATGATGTCCACTGCTTCTCATACTTTCAGCTTTTCTCGCTATATCCTTCATGATAGTAAAGAATCTCCTTGTCATTGGCGTCTTCTTGATTAATTTTGGTGCTTAGTTGTTCATCATGGTGACCGCCCGAATAAGCGCACTTGATGATCGACTTCGGATAAGTTGGATGATCATGGGAAACACATTCGTCTCTTATCAACATCACTTCAAAAACTTATTTGCAAACCAAGCACTTCACAAGCAATGTTGAGGTTCCTCAGCATTCATTCCAACTAGCTAATGGTGATGTTATGAATGTGATCCCCTCGAAAAAGCGAAAAGTGTGTAGACGGCGGCTATCAAATATCGCTCTCGCATTCTTGTGCTAGCGTAACATCTCGGATGCAGGTAGTAATTGATCTTGAAGAGATGACACCTCCTGGTCCAATTCTTTTCGATAGTAATATTTTCGTAGAATGGTAATATCTTAGTTGCGAAACCTCTATGTACCTCACGAAAAATCTTCATTTACTGATTGTGAACGCTCTGACTGACCATGGTCCCTATAGATGCTATATTACCAACTGATTCAATGACCAAACCGATGAACATGAGACTGAGCCATCTTTTGTACTCAGTCACTTTCAAAACGAGGCTTGCTATCATGTGGCTGCGGTTTGTTCACTGAATTCCCTACAAAATCCCGCTTGTTTACATACTCTTAAGTAATCTAAATCATTAGATCGGCAGTGTTGCAGACTTGCAGACTCGACTGCTCTTGGCTAGAATTAGATATCATGGTGTTCGTTTCAAGTGTTATCTTGAAAAACGCTATATTTAGCCATATAATGCGGCTTCTTAGGTGTAATTGTTGCAATTTCTTACATGTCTGTTGCATATATCGTCGCCCTACAAACGAACCAAATGATGGCTGTCGGATATCGTACCTAAGGTTATGGCGCGATCTAAAACGATAGGCGACGTCCCAAATGTACCAAGCGGAGAATGAAACCTTTCCATCCACAGTCGCATTTCCATTGCATTTCACAATTACTTTGCGAAGCAAAAGATACGCGCATTAAACAATATCAACACGAGTACAATGGAAAACACGAAAAAAATTACTACGAAGAGCGTCTATGCTGTTCACCGAGAGCATGTCAATGCTTATACTGAACTCTGAATTTAATGGTCAATGCCAGTTATCGCTTCTTCATAAAGTAAAAATGGAACACTTCATACATGTAGTATCCATCAGAATATTACAGGAACTCACTAGACATTTATCTAGAATGTGTTTTCTTTTCCAGCCTGTGAAGTGTCAGGAAAAACAGGAATTTGTTCGTGTCGAAGTGACACCAGCCCAGACCGAAATATTTATTGATGTGATTGTAACTTGCAACACATAAATAAGAAAACTTCTCAGTACTGATCCGTTCCTCAAAGATGAGCTATGTGTTTGACATTATCAGGAATAGTCAGAGGTGGCTAAATGATGCAAATGAGGCCGTTACAATGATTAGCAGCGGTACACGGATGTATGCAGTCAGTGGTGGTCTAATCCCAGAGAAGCATCGATTTGCTAACCGCAAACATGGAAGGCATGACAGCCTTGAGCGCGGGATCGGACCATTGTTGTATGCTGATGTAGGGTACCCTCTAACCACTGTGCCACATGCGCACCTGCCCATCCAGACTTATAGAAGTAAATATTGGTTTGCTTACGATATGGTGGACACCATAGGTATTTGAACCTAAGACACTTTAATGAGGCATTGAACCTGGACATTGCTGTTTACATGGTACCAATACCCATAACGGCAAAATCAGAATTCTACAAAAACAGCGATTTTGCTGGAGACATTTTCGACAGCGCCTTATTTGTTGTAAACTTCTTTTGAAATCAATGACGATGTGCTTCAGAAATTTATTCTGGCTCGTTTTATATAACTTCTACATTCTTCAGCCTCTTTTGCATAGCGCGTGTACGACTGCTATTGTATGAGAATTATTTCATCAAAAAAAAAAGTGCTGAGAGGTTATGCTTTTATCACGACTTGACGATCATTCAAGCATCCCCGATATGTTATAGTAAGGACTCCCATCGTATAATACGAAAAAAGGTGATAAATATCTCCCAGAAAAGACGAGATTTAAAAATGTCTCCGTCTTGGTCTTTTTTCTAATCCTGAACAGAAACAGATGTTCGTTTATCATACGTAGAGGACTTTTAATTGCAAGTTATAAGACGACGGATAATTATTGCAATTATTTGGGCCTTTCGTGTATATCGGCCATAAGATGAGCGCGAGTGGAGCAATGGTTAGAGGTACTCGCGACTCGCACGTAGTCGAACAACGATTGGTTGATTGTACGAAAATTCGTTCAATGCTCACGAAGCTTTCCATCCCTTCGAAATAGGTGAATTAGTACCACACTTTCTGGGAGGATTGCAGCAGTGACTTGATACATCGACAGGATACCGCGAGTTATTGTTAAGGCCAATTATGTTACCATTCATATCGAACCATGCTAGGAGAAGATGAAAGCATGACGCATCTTTTAGGATTCGATCAATGCCAAGAGTTCTATCTTCTGATAATGCAAGAGAACGGCTAGTTAAGAGTGAGATGAGTTTGAGAACATCAGAAATAGGACACTAATCCATTAAGTGATATGTCGTAAAGGTCATGAAGAGAGAAAAAGTATCCGCGTCTTTGAATGACTATCTGTGCGAAAGTCTCAATTGTTCATCAGTAATTTATAAATTGTTCATCAGTAATTTATATATTTTGTTTCATAGACCCGTCACTACACTTTTATTATGCCCCAATACCTCTACACATCCCAATACCTCTAGCATTTGATTCGTTTCCTCGCATATACTGAGCCAAAGGTCCTAGAGGATTTCGCGTGCTGCAGCTGCCAGATTTCGGCTTTTTCGCGAAAGCCGCAGAATACTGGGTCAAGATGACCTTCGTGAAAATCATTCTATAACTAGTCAAAGGCGTTCTTAGGTTATTATAAGATAGTGTCTTGTGATGAGATCGAATCATCACAATGGCACATTACTTCTTGACAGTATGCATCACTAGCTACTTAACTGGAGACTAGCACCATCTAATGCCTCGCCCTCACTTAATAAATAGGAGCCTATCACTGCCTCCCCCACCGTACACGAATTTAATGACGACTTGTTTCGGAATCCCCAAGCACATTGCGAAGGGCAATGCTCCAACTCGAGCAGCTATTTTCGGCCGCTACTCACGCCCTTCTATATTGACTATAACCGTTTGTGATTATTCTTCTATAATGACTATTACCGTTCATGCATTTTTCAAGAACATTGTTGATGAGAGTTGTTATTATTTCCGGCATATGTGTATATCGTTGTATTTTGTTTTGTGAAAGCTATATATCCAAGAGTGTCTAGAAGCGTTGAATATCGAATCCGAAGCAGTTTTGATCGCCGAAATATATATGACCGAACGAGATTGAAGAAGTTGAAATTGCAGCAAGACAAGACGAATGGGTATGACATAAAACTCGAAAGCAAGTGCTGTAAGGTGTTTCTTGGAATACGTTATGGGTACAAGTGTGTTATCCGAGGGCAAATGAAAAAGAACCCTTTCGTTAGGCAAAAACTTTTCACAGGAGTTAATCTCATCGACTGTCCTGGAACCTCTCTTTTAACATATTCACAGGCTGTGTTGTATGTTCAAGGCAAATCTTGGAAACAGTTGATAAGATGGATTTCCACATTTTCATTACTATCCGTAACCCTCTATCCGAAAAAATGATGATAACACAGTATTACGTGCCATCACCAAAAATTACGTCTCCCTATCTCTGCTACGAAGTAGGGTTTTGTGTGGGGCGTAGGCTACTGATGAAGCGGGCGGCAGTGGCGAAACGTACGTATGGCTCTGACGTACCAACGTCGAAAAGGCTGTAAACGTTCTCACAGTCTATCATTTTGTAATTCTTCCTTTATGTTTTTTGATTTTTCTTTCATGATCGCCTTTCGATTTTCTAAGAAGAGCTTATTAGGATGCAAAAAAATTACTCGACATCAGCCTCAACCGCAAAAAAGCTGTCCATTGACTTTTATGTGCTTCGAATTCCCAAAAACGGCTCAAAATACTCTTTCATAGTTTAGTGCTTCTGTTTCGTGATTCGTGCTCTTGACAGTTCTCGTAATGTTAATAGATCTATCAATACGACAGATGATTCTTTTCAGTGCCGTGTCACCATTCAATGCATCAAACTGGAGCCGGTACTGAATAGTATTGTGAAGAAGTTCGTGCGTAATAAAGCTGGATTGTTTTCATCTATTTTCTGTACAAATTTGATTGTCTGCCTTTGAAAAAAGTCTGCTGAAGAGAAGTTACCTCACGGAGGTGTCTATTCATGTTATGTTCGCTTGAGGAATCTCAATTATTGCTTGAGTTACCCAGAATGGAATCCTTACTGTATTAGATTGTATTATCACGCACTGTTCAATACGATTTTTCAAACAAACCGCTATGCTATTCTGTTGCTTAAAGTTTTAGTTTGTCAAGAGATTTGGAAAAAACTTTACCGTGGCCATTTGTTAGATGCTTTTCTTCAACCATAAATGTGCATAAATTGAAGTTCTATATTTCTACTGAACATTTTGTTTGACAGATATCACACCCTTGTATACAATTGGTAAACTATCAACTTCCTGAATTTTACTGGTTGATTTTGACTGATTGACTTATACTCTTAGATGGATATTACTTGTTCACAGCTTCGCCGTGGCCATGAGGAAATTGCTAATCGATCTGATATAGAACGAAATGTTAGGAAAAATCAGTGTCAACTTCACCATGGACAACCGCTGATGTGTAAAAATATAAAAATCTATGGCCTTTCACACAGGACACCACAGAACACATTATCCATGGCATGGTTTAAGCAAATGTTCGTTTTCCTCAGTAACTCTGAATTGTTTCAAGATATCATGTTACATAGGTAGAAAAGTAATTTACTAAGTGATCTTATGTTATCCGATCATGAAGCCACCATCGATCGGTAATCGTAATCGATCCCGGTAAAACTCTGCACATGTTGACCAGAAAAACGCTTTGCTCTGCAAGGGATCACATCTATCACCTGTCATCCTGTTGATCGTCGAGTGACTCGAGCGGAGATCAGCAACACTTCCACTTTTCCCTATTGCGTGCAAGAGTAGCTCAGTTTGTACTCGTCGCTGTAGGGATTCACTGAGCATCATCTCTTTCTTCTATGCCTTTCGTAATGAAACCGAACCATCGGGTCGGGGGTTTTTCTGTGAAGCGCTTGAAGTCCCGAGGAATCCAGTCGGTAATGGCTCTCGTCCACCAGTCGCCGTTGAAGCGCCACCTCATACCAAAGAAAAAGGCAGACATTACGGATTTCAAATCGACAGTTTCTAAGAGTTTTCTATTTTGCTGCTTCATGTAGATTATGCAACAAAACTCATACCGGTATGATAGTTGCTTGAATGTGTGGGCTCTAAATCACTTTTATGATAGGAAATGCAGGTACAATGCAATTATGTTAAGGACTCCAAGTAAACAGCCAGTTCAGCAGTCTTGAAGCATTTACTCTATCGAAACACAACATGTTCAAATGACCAGCTCACTCGACATGCTCCTTCGATCTGTAGTCTCGTACTTAGCATAGTCAATGTCAAGGATGTGCTCAAGTATGGTTCAGGGACTATCATTCTATGGATTACACAGACCTAATGCTGTATATTCTGATGATAGCGCCTTTGATATAATGATTCACAGAGAAAATCCACACGTGCCTAAACAGCAACGCACACAAATGAAAGAGCACTTTCCAAATCAAGGTGGCGAATCTGTAGGGCAACAGCAGCGCTTTCGGGCGTTTTGACAAAGAACAAAGTGACGTATGATAGAGCCTCGCTCTGGTTTCTGCGGAAAGACGATGGTACGAAATATTTGGGTAAAACATACCGATACAAATCATTGGAAGTTTTCATGTAATGTCTATGCTATAGTCTATTGAACTTTTTTGGTATCGCTAATAAAAATCAGTAAGCAACAACTAGATGGTTTCTTGCTGCTAAGCACAGCATTGGAAAGCAGATAGGTACGCGGAAAGGATAACATGTAAAAGACTAGATGACGACGGCAATGGAACGAAGTTTACAACATTTGTTATTCTGAGACTCTTCCGAGATGGGAATGGTTTATGAAAAAAATTTTCATGGGCGAAAGCTTTGTGTGCAAAGTTTCTAATCAGTTTTCACAAATTCCATTTTTTCATCAAGTTTATACATTTTATAGAAAAGTTGTTCAAGAACTCATGTGCTTTTCTTCAGCTGACTCTTTGTTAGACAAATATGAGGTTAACGTGGCTTGCATTATGTCATATATGTAGTATCATCTATAAAAATTTATAGGTAACTGCAGAAACCAATAACAGAATCAGAAACGCTTTCCTTCCTTCAGATGATTGTTTAATAGGACAAATGTAACATTATTTTACACGTCTTAACTATATTATATATATTTATCGCCTGTTGCATACAATTATAGAAGAAAATTGCAAAAACCATAACAAAGCCAGAAACGCTTTGTGAATAGTGAAATGAAGGAGTCTCGTCCCATATGAAATTTATGTGGCAAAGCAAATACAGAAGAACCAGTAGTTCACCCATTATAGAAAGCGAAGTTGCCTAGACGTTAACTACCTTAGTTACCTAACGTATTATCAAACCAAGGATATTGATTAGGACATGAAGAACACGTAAGGAACTCATGTTCCTGACTTGCTAAGCCAGGAGTCTGGTACATGCATTTATTCGCTTTCACACATGCCGTTCTGGAGACGGACGGACCTTGGTGAGATGCAGATTGCTCACATTTCAACATATCGGCCTGTGAAAGTGGTTTAAGTGAATTCAACAACGCAATTAGCAAAAGAAGCGAAAATCATAAGAAAATTCGAATAATCTATGCGTACTTGGGAATCGAAGTCAGTGCAATAGGATTTTGCATCCATCGCAGCAGTTGTCTTAATGTCACAACGTACACATCTCTCTTGTAGAGAACTTCTTCTAAGAACCTAAAATGAGAAACCATGTTTGTTTTGGTTATTGTCAATTTAATTCCTTACAGAATTAGACAACAAACCGCTGCAACGCTTCCATTCCAGTATTTCTGCTGTTCAGCTGAAGTAGATCGGCGTTCAGTGAGAGCACATACGGAGCACGATTTGATAGATAACTGCGCTCGAAGTTTGAAAGCAGCATATTAGTCTAAAAACGCTCATTTCGTAGACTTCCAAACCGGATATAATACAACTCAGATACTTGTCATTAATATGAATCTTTTGAATACTATGTGCTGGAAAAAAAATCACCACTGTTGTAACTGTTGTCAACCAGTTGCTCAAAGAAGAACATCTACTCAAAGAAAACATCGTGTAAACAGAATGTCTTTCCGTGCTGCTAGTGAACTGTCTACTCAAGATTTCCAAAAATGTCGTGAGTATAGCTGCAGAGTGGATCTGCTATGATATGTCCATTAACACCTACCAGCTGGTCTGTTGTTGTGTTGAGATCAATGGCGGCTCGAACCATACTTGATCGGCGGAAGCTGTCTATTTGTGGTAAATATGAACCATAGAACTGATTCAGTGGTATCTCCCACAAACCAGGAAATGATCTCAAAACTCCATTTCAGGAAATGACACCAACATGTACGTGAAAAGTGAACAATTTTTCTTGACCGCACTAAACTTACTGTGTGGGACACTGCGCATCATAGCAATCCCAAGGCGCCTAAGTAATCCATTGTCTGAGGCCAGAATGGCTCACCGTTCGTACCTGGGTCAACGGACATAGAATTGTCGTACAGGAATGAAGCTTGGGCCATCATCTGAAGTATCATCCATATTTCAAGGGTGCTTTCAAAATATCGCGCTCAGTATGACATCCAGAACACAACACCTCGAACTGCTCATCTCCTCCTAAGGCCAATTGAGGTGCACGCATTCCAATGATGTCCTCTTCGTTAACATTCGCGAACCTGGCCATAATTCTACGTTGGCCTTCCATTTCATTGAGCCATCTGTTGCTACTTGATCCCTCCAAGGACACATGACTAAATATACAAAAAAATCTTTGAAAATGTTAAGGTTTTAAGAAGGACTTACGATATCGAATTTGAGGCGAGTTCCATGCCTTGATGGAAAAGCCACTGTACAGCGTCATAGTTAGTCCATTCATGAGAAACGAAAAACGTCGCTTTTATCGGACAACCATTGGATTTCTGAAAATCAAAAACAAGCAGCAAGTAGTCTTGACAGTTAAATTGTTAAGTGTATGTGAAAGACATATATAGGAAAATGTTAAGTGTGAAACTGAGTTCCCCAAATGGATTCTAATCCGTGGAAATTTTTTGCACTGCACGGTGAAGACAATAAAGTATTGTTGTTCTTACTTTAACTGAAGCTTCAATTTTGGAGAGAAATTGCAACTGAACAGAAGTAATGGCAAATGGTTTATTCACCTATATTTTACTCTTTCGAATAATTTCAGGTAATCAGGGAGAGAACGTCCATTCACGGCATCATCGAATGTGAGCACTACAAACTGAGGGGTATTGCTCGGAGCCAAGCCACCAGGTGGCTTTCGGCCTAAATCTTGGCTATATTGTTAGTCACCACTTCTGATTACTTGGACATCTCACCAGTTCTGGAACAAAAACAATTGGGTAGGCGACATATGGCCTCGTCACATATTGAAGCGGGTGTACGTGACTGGAATATTCTTGTGCTGAAATGAAGACCACTACCGGCCATGTACTTGATCGGAGAAGATCGTGAGGCTGAAATAGGACCGATGATCCTTGAAAAATTGTGAGTGCACATTCATATATTCCACATAGGATTAGTAAGAAACAAAAAAAACAGGACATAAAATGCCCAAGACTGGTATTTTTTTTCAAAAGTAGTTTCTACATTCCTATCCGCTGACCTACCGATATGTCTACAGTAACCGTCTTCAGCGTAATGTTCACCGTCGCACTGACATTTCCCGCTTACACAAAACGAATTTCCAAAACAGTCTTCTCTGTTTGTGCACAACTCAACCGGGTCCAGAAAATGGCACTGCACCTAGAAGTCAGGACTTTACTTTATGATAAACAATTTCAAATTACCTATGTAGCACATAATGATGGGTATAAAAGAGTTTCAGTACCTTTGATTCTGCATATTCCGTTTACTATTATATGATTAGCCGAACAAATGCATGTTTTAGAATCATTATCACAAATAGAACCACCGGCACACATCTCTCCTTTTTCACATGATTCACTCGGCTTGGAACGAGGGAGTTGGTCCACTGAAACTCACTGATCTTCATAGCATTGTAATTGCTTTATACTGCTTAGAAAAAAGGAGGAAAGTCTATTGACCAACTCTTCTTTTCAGACTTCTGTTTAGAAAATTGATTGAAGCACGAACCACGCAGACATTTCCCATCTTGCGCAAACGATTTTTCAGGACATCGGCAAAAACCAGATCGACACTCGCCGCCATTAATGCAAACGTCATTGTTGCGACATTTTGTACCCAAGAAACGGTGACGAACCACTTTTGGATGTGTAGAGACTTTTGATCTTTGAGCGTCCGAATCAGAGCTGACTTCTAGAATTCAGGAAAAATTCAAGCACGTCATTAGCATTGATTCCTTTTTATAACTCACGTTGTTGTAATGAAGGTTCAGAACTACTCTCTCGATACGATCCAGATGTTGTTGAGAAGCCATACGATGAGAACACTTCACTGTTTGTATCTGTATACTGTTGTAGCATTCCAATAATAGTGCCATTCTTTGTAGAACTGGTAATCGTAACACGACCTTTTGCCTGATTAAAGGTTAATCTGTGCGGCTGGCACATCATCAAAATTGGTCGAAAAATCGCAATCTTGAATGCGACTCCTCACATGCATGTCAACTTATTAAAAATTTAACTGAGATCGATGTTGCTCAGTTTACAATTTAGGGTCATCAAATGTTCAGTCAAGTTGGTCCATCACTCTATTTGTCTATCAAATCATCTCAGAATATCTATGGCATAAAACAAGAACAACTTACTGGCACAAACTCAAAACGCTCGCACCATCCGTTGGTACTCAGGGCCAATCCAGATCCACACTTGCACACAGAGTCAATGCATTCTGCTCCAAGTGCACAAATGTCCTTACCAGTTTGGCACAGTTCACCGTACTTGAGCTTTCGTAGTGCCAAACCTGGACAGAATACGCACTGTAGAATTTCTAGTAGTGGCGCAATTTCAGATATATGCAGAGAGGCTGATATAGCCGTTTTCGAAATTTTTTCACGCGACTGGTATACGTTTGTTTCGGCGACCTCACTTACTTCGTCACTACCACACACCTTACTAGCAACTCTACATAGCACGAAGGGAAGGGCGCAGAATGCGTGGAAATGACGAGGCGAGCCGGATAATTAAAACGTTCGTATACCTTGGCTGTAATAAAATTTCGAAAACAGCTGAAACAGCTAAATATGTAGAAGTTCGAAAAACGATATCTTCAAATAACAATGAAAATTGATGGCAATGAATTTTCAAATATTCACGCATTGCTACATATTTTGGTAGTGCCACAACGTAAAATTTGTTTTTTTTATCAAAAAGAAAAAAACATCACATATCACAACGAGAAGAAGGAAAGATCATCTTATAAAAGTGTTTTGTACAACGAGTGCAAGTTATTGAATACGATGCGCTGTTTGAATTAACCGGAAGCTAAAACCATTGGCATTAGAAGAGAGGTTTGATGTCAAAGGTCGACAAATGTTCACGGGGACAAACGGTACAGTAATATCAAGTATATGATGCAGACCACCCAATAAGCGATAGATGGTGAGGTGGAAAAGAAAGGTAACTTTTATAGACACTCTCAAAGCACTCAAATGGAGCAAAAGTAGTAAAATGTAGTCTCTTTCGTGATAGTCGATAGGTCAGAGAACAGATTGGAATTCTCCTGACAATGAAAGAGGGGCTGTTATTGTAATCAGAAAGTGAGGAACATTTCAGATGCAATGAACTCGACTCTACCACGATTTGCAGCAATTATACTCCTCTGTTGCAAAGCCGCCCGATGTGATATAGCAGTAAGAGCGAGGAGGGCAATTTGGTTCGAGTCCATTGCACATGATAAGCCTTCCGAGACCATCACGAGTTGGCTCATTGCCCGGTGGGCATGCACCAATTTCTGTATCGGTTTTATTACTTCCTACACTAGTGTCAGATTTGGATTTGTTTTGTAGTTTCAGACGTCGTATCGGTGGGCCAACAACACGTGGTAGTGAAATAGTTGGCCCGGAAGGTGTTTGAGGTAAGGTCATCATTGATGATGATACAGATTTGTTGATACCGTTACGATCGACGAGACGTTCCGATAATAATGTTCCCAGTTTGTGCTTCGCGTATGAGATCGGAATAGAACGCTCGCCTTTCTCTATCTCTGAAAATTGGGTTAGTGTTAGCACAACATACGACCTTTTTGAGCACTCTTAACTGCAGATCATTACAAAACAGTCCGTTTAGATATTGGCACATAATAAAAATAGTAAGTTAATAGAAAGAGGCAACCTTTGTTAAGTATCAAACACTCGTATAGATCTGTAAAAATGACGAGACACAGTGATAGAAGTAGACGGAGATCGATAAGTAGCATCATTCCGCTAACAGTCATGTCTTTATATTCAGATTTTTCAAAATCACATAGTACTACTACAAACTGATTAGCGAGTAAGTGATTGTGTTCAAAAATTGTCGCTCATATAGCAAGGCCTTGATGCTTTCAAATCACCCACATATGAAAATTTAGTAAGTTTTTGTTATGACGACGTATTTTTTGCAGAGGTTTTTTTTTACTGGACAGAGTTTTTCCTCTCGTGTTCTAGTAATGACCCGATAGATAAAATTTCGGCAATATCAACAACGTATTTGATATCAACAAATTCTTTCTTCTATGCTACAGAATGAAAAATAAAGTTGTGTTTCACATGTGTAGCACATCATCGCGTGGATTTCTACCATATTTTCAAAATTTTATCTCCATTGAGTAGGAGTTCTCAGAATTTTTGTATAGGAATGGTAGGAAAACGTTACTCCATCGTTATGTGCATTTAAGCTCTTCATTTCCGTTTTGTGCTGCCAAATAAACCTAATAACAACTTTGAACCTGAGCAGCCTAAGCCTTTTCCCGAAAAGCATATGATCCTCGTATAAAAATTATATCTAATTTTGGAATTATCGAGATTTTTGTTAATCGATGACAGTCCAAAATCTGATGAGAAGTTATCTACAAACCATAGCCGAATAAACAGAGCACTCCGAGCGCCCCGAGAGTCAAGTCCATATTTATTTTTACTACATCTGCACTTTGTAAAAGCTTTCAAAAACTACAGTATTAAAATTGCCGAGATTTTAGCTATCGAATGATTAATTAGGTTGTGTGAAAAGGCAGAAAAGACATGCCCTTGAGGGGTTGGAAAATGCGTTTTGATAAAAGAAGCGTACCAAATGTTTTTTCGATCATTTCCACAAAATGTAAAAACTGCAACGGGAAAGGCATCACACCTTCGAAAGGCTTACGAATGCCATTCTCATTAAAGAATTCCGGTTTACATTTACATCTTCCCATCACGCACGCCATGTGCTCTCCACATTGTGTATCATTTACATATTCACGCGCTAATAAAATGCTATGTTTCACAGGCTGTCTCGTTTATCAAACATCAATCACTAGTCAAACATACCGTCCGAGGGCGTAGTTAGAGCGAGAAACTTTTGTGTGGAAAACATTGTCATATACGACAATGGAGAAGGAGTCATTACTGGTCTGATTACTGACGAATATGTTGGTGATAGCAGGCACTGAGCACCGAACAAAGTGTATCCGGGTGGACACGTACAGACGCCAGTGTCTCGATTGCAACTGAAATGCAGTTTTGAATCTATACGTTGTAATTAAGTCAAAGCTGCAAGGCTGCAAGCTACGAGAAACACTCTATGCTACAGCAATCAACAAACTATAATCCGAAATAGTCTATTTAATCACATTAATATTCACGAAACACTATAATAAATCAACAATACTCGAAACCGACGAGAACTAGAATAGCACGAAAAATCACATGATAAGTGATTAATCATCCTCATCATTAGGTCAAGAATGCACTCCATCTGGGTGAATAACTAAGTCCTCGTTCGTCGACATCGTCAAAAGTAGAAGTGGTCTCGAAGCTACTACTTCATTCACACTGCATACATCCTGGTGTATAAGTTAGATTAATACATTCATCTTGTAGTGTATATCTACTAGTCTACACACTGACTTTGATTCATGTACAAATCGTTCGCCGATTCACTACTGTCATGCGGTTCAGCAGGCGTTACATTCTCAAACCCGTTCACAAATGCGTGAGTCATATATGACTCACGCATTGTCGGTTGTGGGCGCCGCCCGCGCGGTACAATGCAAATGCGGCGTGATTATCTGGTAAGTTGAGGCTATCAGATAGAACTAACATCATTGATTGACAGAATCCATTGTGGTTCTATAAGGACAATCCTAATAAAATCAGAGCCATTTCTTCTCAAAACGCCTCGTTTTCCCAAGAGACAATCACATCTTTTGGAAAAAAAGAACACATCAAGTGTTGTTGAATATTTTCTACTTTATTTAGCACGTATTATATTTTGATTGAGGAGAAAGTACGAAGTCAGTGAACGACTTTTATTCTGCTGGCGTTTCGATGTGTTTCGTTTATTCACAGGCGATTGATCCGAGCTGATGCTTTATAAATCTGCTTTGTGCTTTTAACTCAAATAAGCAATAGTATGTGATGAAGTAATGTCGAAATTAAAGGAAAATCGTTCAGAATTAGTTTGTTCATGTTTTGTATTCACTCAGCACTTTTAAGAATGCTGACTCAAATACTTAGTTTGGTTTGTGAAAGACTTCTATGGCACGTGCTACTAACGGGAAAAAGATAGCGTCTTACTTTCGTAAAGCGCTGTTTTCACCGTATCCTTAGAGTTAAGAAAATGAATTTCAATAAAAATTGCCACTTTCATCATGAGTTGTGTGTAGTTCATTAAATCACGCGACAGCTTGAGCATTGGACATTTCATAACTCAACTTGCTTCTAAGAAAAACCTCAAAGTATGTTCTACTAAGAAAAATTTGGCGTCTTCCTTTCCTAGTGCGTTGTTTCAACTTCACAGCGGATTTTCTGGTTTTTATGCGAAATTTTCAAGTACAAGAAAACTTCGCCGGTATAAAAAATAGATTAATGTTGGAGTAACTGCTATAAACGTTTCATAGCAGAAATGAACTCCCACTTCTCGTGGAAATCTCTACTTTGCACACTCAAATTACATCTTTACAAAACACACCGCATTTCCGACTCGTTTTTCACATTTCTCGTAACAAGGAAGTATTACTGTTATCGACACATTTTCATCTATTGTACGACTTTTGAAAAAAACTTATTTTTTTTTAGTAGTAGCCGAGTTATCCCTTGATAGGTTTCTATTCATCAGTTTTGAGCTATAGCTATAGAAAAGATGCACAGTCCTAACTCTAACCCATTAATTCCCCTTGCTCAAGGTAATATTCAGCAATCAATAGCTCAGTCATAAAACCAGCAATCGCATATTATTCGGTAACTATAAACGAAGATTCTAGTACTAGCTTGGGTTTTTGAAAATGCCTTCCTATTGCAGAGTATCAAGAGGAAGACATGCGGAAAATCAACCAACGACCTCGCTGTGTGACGCAGAGCACCTCTAATCACAGCGCCACATGAGCTCTTTATTTAGGCATACTCCTCAAAATCTATCAATTAGCACCTTTGCATTAGTCTGCAAAAGTCGGTGCGAGATTTGTGCCTACATCTGCGTATACAAATTCGTGTAGGTGTATAAGAGTGCAAGGTCCACCATGGATAGTTCGTAAAAGTTAACTGGCTTCGTGCATTGTCGTCTTGAACACCAGTCGCTTACTCATCAGCGGGTACGATGGTTTGCTTCTGTTTGGTAGCAAAGAATTCGAAACGTCACCCCTACGCTAGACAAGGAGTTTTCAGAAGGAGTGTTGGCAATTATTTGAAAGCTTAAATCTCAATTTAGCGCCTACACGTGGTCAGTTTTTAAAATGACCCTTTTATGAAGCTAAAAAATTAAAATAAATTACGCCTCACATCGGCCGCGCAAGTCAACGTTACTTCACTGTAGGGTACGAAAAGATTGTGAAGATTGCTCCTAGTACTCAACCTTGAGGCATTGTAGACACAGTTCCCCGTACATTTTTTGAGAGACAAAAATTCGCATTATAGGACGAAGACACAGTTCATGAATAATCCATGATGCGAAGGCGAGAAAATCGAATTAGATGGTTTTCTGATTAAGGAGACAGCCTCGTACGTTTAGTGAACATGGAGAGTAACATGAAGAAAGAACTAGACAGGACAGCAGCATGAGCCGCATTAGGCGCTTTTAAAGAAGCCACCGACCAGATAGCGAACTTTGAACTCCATGCTCACCTTTTCAATTTAACAGCCCTCTCTGCACTCTGTTTTGCAGCAGAGATGTAGTAGTGATACTACAACCACGTCAGAAACTGCGTAGCACTCATAGGGCGCTTTGCGCAGTTCCAGTTTTCGGAAACTACGTCGTCTTTATGATCCATAAATGTATACATCGATATCGAACGCAGATGGGCCAGTTATATGATAAAAACAGATGACAGATGGTGAGAAAGAACAGTGGAGTGAACCTTAAGGGAACGCAAGCGTCCTCGTGGAAGACGACTCAAACGAAGAGCGGGCGTTTTAGTGGCTGTCGTCAATCACCTACACCAGCAGATGGCAATCATTTTGTATTTACGGAATGCATTTCGCACACGTCACCATGCTTGAAGTAGACTACTACATAGACGACAGCTGCGCGAGAGAATACGAATTCATACTGTGCTGGTTTTCGCACTAACGGGAAGACGCGCTTTTCAAGAACAAGAGAGAAGATATTAACAGTACTTTTTGGAAGTAGGTTTGATTAACTTTTGCATTACTAATAAATTGATTCGGAGTTGAAGTATACGATATTCATTATAATTGTAGTGGTAAGTGTGAATCGGTTAGCTAATGGAGCAGCTCTTCGTGTTATAATGAACAAACCGTTGTAAGTGGCACTAAAAACTGAATCCGAGAGAAGTATCACGAGAATCGTGCAAACAAGAAGCGAATATGTCGACATGTCTCTAAGAGATTGGTCGAGCTCAGTGGATTGAACTTGGCATCACATACTATTTGATTGATTTTTTCGTTCTATAATGCAGAACTACTCAACAACATACGTGCTTCCTTGCGTGCACACTGTGTTTTCGTCGCATAACTCTCCAACAGCGCCGGTGCCATTGAATTGTTGCACACTACATTCATCTCCACGAACGATTGGCTTTTCTGGTGGACAAGCGCACATCTTAAAGATCTTGTTAATGCTGCACATTTTCTTTGATACTACTTCAAGTGCAAACCCCTCTCTCGTTGCAATAACTTCCACCAACGCAGATCTCACCACTGCTGCATTTCTGGTAAGGACGTGCATAGATAAGAGTTCCTATGAAAACATTACATTAGAAGATCTTTCAGAACATGTGAGCATGTAAAGGTGAAGGTGTTAGTTTTCAAGCATAAGCGGTTAGCGGGTGTACAAGAGCTTAGACATGATTCTGGTTTAGCATGTTATCACACTACTGAAGTTATGAAAGTAATTGTAGACATCACAAAACCACTCCGATCTTTCGTATTAACGAGAATTTCGACAGCCAAGCTCTATGGTGAACGGGGAGGGGGGCGGGGTGGGGTATCCACAATAATTATGCATTACGTAAAATTCTAAGCATTGATAATTTAACTTAGCATACGCACCAGTGTGTGTCTAAAACAAGCGGCACTAGTAATGGACAACAGTGATAGTTTTGTTAGTGCATGCATACCGAATGGAACTGACGGTTTAACACGTTGACAACGATCTGAGGTGTTATTACCTCAGACTACGTTGCATCTGCGGCGGCGCGGTAGGATTCTTTGATATCACGCCTTGCAATGGTAATATGGGATTGTTTGGTAATCTGAGACATTGAGGAGATATTGTCGTGACCTGAATGATGAAATATAGCAAAAGAGACTTCTATAGAAAGCTTTATAGTTAAGAGAATGTTTATGTATCGTGGGATCATCTATATTTGAACGAAAAAAGCACATTGTTACGAGAGAAACATATTTCCAGCTGTCATATAACTTCGTTTCTTTCTTTTTCATCCTGTTTCTGTAGCCATTCGATACCTTCAAAGCGCCACTCTTCGCTAAGCTTGCATCGGGAAATGACTATTTCGTAGGTTGTACTAACAAAAAAAATTTGCAAGCGGGGTTCACGTTTTTGCACCTATGTGGCTTTATCTTGAATATCTGGAGGTTCAAGAAGAAGCATCGCTATTGTTTCTGCTACAGATAGTTTAGTCAATGTCTCTTCTATCATATTCCTCCATTTACCGGCGACGAAATCCCTTCAGTGACGATAAAAATTCACTTCAACAGAAAACTTCCACAACGGCACTGTAGCCGCCGCGTGCCGCCCAGGATTTCAACGTCGTTGTCAATGTGTTAAGCAGCTCTCACGACAGCCACCGACATGCGCAAGGGCACATGATAGAGCACAATGATGTAAATAGTACCTCGATTTGGAACTGAAACAGAAGACTTCGAAGGTTTCGACGTTGTGACTGGCTCACACAGATCGTTTACTGATGGTTTCATACCAGCTGAGCAAACACACAAACCATCTACACACATTGAACCTCCACCGCAAGAATCGAGTGGCCCTTAAAATAAATAAGTTTCGGAGAAATCAGAGAAAGAAAGTCTAATTATAGCTATATCATTACTTGCTTTCCACTGATGAGTATACATTTCAAAGCAAGTAATATAGTATATGAACCAAGTTGGCCCTTTTGGCACTTAGTGACTCAACTCTGAGTCGTGATCCATACAAATTCTTTATTTTTACTGGAGTGATTGTTTTATATATATATATATATATATATATATATATAACGTCGGTGGCTATAGGTGACAGGTGCTATATATATATATATATATTATATATATATATATATATATATATATATATTATATATATATATATATATATATAGCACATGTGGCGCAGTGGTTAGAGGCGCTCTGCGTCACACACAAGGTCAATCAATCAATTTCACGCCCATGGCTCATCAAGCTATCCATCCCCGAGGTCGGTGAACTGGTACCAGACTAGTCTCGGACTTGTCGGGGACGATAAACAACAGTGACTCGATACAGTGGGAGGCTATCGCGAGTCACTGTAAGGGTCAGATATGCATTCAATCACCTCGAACAAACTAAGAAATTAGAGACGAATGCATGGTATATTTCTCAGGAACTCATCAACGTCGAAAGCTTGTCCTTCATATATATAGCTTGTCCTTCTGTATATATATATATATATATATATATATATATACATACAAATCTGTGCTACCAAACGGAATTGAACCATAAATACGTACATATAGAGTGACATGCAAAGCATTTATCAATTACCACTACTAAAAAGCAGCAAAATGTACGTATTGGTGGACCCAACAATTCAAAAAAATGTTAGCCTAGTCGGGTTCATTGCCAATGTGTGCTTACCAGACCCAAGTCGTTAAAGATAGGTTGCTGACTGCTACTATAATCTGTATCAAAAAAAGAATGGTGGCAGAATGGCGGCATCGATGTTGTAGTGGCACCACGCGTCCCGGTATGCGTGAAACGAGGGTTCAACTCTCGCCTGATGCCGAATGTTTTGCATGCCTTTCGGTACTCTAAGATCTAACCAGTGACTTAGAAATGCAAAATACAAACCACTTACCACAGCTGGATCCAGGAGCAATCTTTCGTCCATGCATTGTATGGATGACGTTTACATGGTTGGCAGTTGACTGAGCTTGGTCTTTAGAAGTCACCTACAATGAATAGGCACCTTTGCAATCCGATCAGAGCACATAACATCTTTGAAAACTTACCTTATTTGACATTGGTGTAATTCCTTTTAACCCTTTGGCAACGGCAGGCATTCCACTGAATGCAAGCGTATGTATTTTCTTGAATTTCTCGCCGGACAGAGCTTTTCCATTAAACCTTTAACAATCATTCGATATCTTGAGAAGCGATGATTTTGAAATTGTTCTTTGTTTCTGGAGAGGCCGTCTGAAGGCGCTGTAGCAGCAACATTAAAGTTACATATCACTTAGAATTTAATTTGCCTGCTCGTCTAGGGTCGGATAGCACCTCGCTAGAGCTGTGATAGCCAATCGATAGCTCAAATCTAGACAATTCCGAAACTAAATTTAAGAAAAGGTTATATACAGCGCTGTGAAAACATGAAGAAGAATATGTTCCACACCGGAAGTAGTTAGTTCGTCGCTTAAGGTTCATAGTCCATCTGCTGAGCAATATGAAATGAAAATGAGATAGAACGTTAGAACAATGTCGCGCCTTCAATTCTAATAGATAAAACTCAAGAATTTTCCGAAACGATGAAAAACCTCAAAACAAATAACCATAATCGCACTCTTTCGAGGCGGCAGCGTAATGCGAGAGACACGCGATTTTCATTATCTATCTATGAAATTTTTCGCCGATTTGAAAAAAAAGAGTTTAGCAAATGTTCTGACATATCAAAATATACTCTACACGCTCATATGGTTTTGGTGCATGTACCTCTAGGTATGAAACGTAATCTTTTTCCCGCTCTCACAGCACTCCATAAAAACGTTTTCGAAAGCCAAAATCAAGAATCATCGCTTTTTCAAGCCATCGAATATGTACCCAGACTATGTGAAAGAGCTAAACATAAAGGCCAGCTGTGGAAATAGTTCGCCCCGAAGATGGAACGTGATTTTTTCTTGGTTGCCACAAGGCACTACCGAGACATTTTCGAAAGCTAAAGGCAGTACTGGAATTGTCAGGATTTGAGCTATGAGATGACTACCAGAAGTCTGAGAAAAAGAAAAAAGGCTCCGTCCTCCGTTTCCAAAGGGTTAATGGAATAACCTGTTTCGTAGGTGAAGAAAATACGTGAAGTAACATAAATACGGATAGTAGTTAATCAAAAAGTCTACGTCGTAGAGAAACACGTAATTAAAATAACGAACCACAGATGGAGATGTTGGCCGAGGTCCTGTCTGAATACAGATGCCACGTTGAACGATCATTGATGGATCAGGACAAACACACACCAACCATCACGGCATATGGAGCCACCGGTGCACACTTGCCCACCTGTACATGAACCACCAGGGGGTGAAGTAGCTGGCTCATGTGCTAAATATAAATAGAAGATCATCCTTTGAAATAGTTTCTAAGAATTTCTTGAACGTGGACATAAGAACTGAAAACAATCAAAGTCTAAAGGACATCAGGTCTCATTAAAATCACCAAGTTTCTGCATTAGTAAGTTGAGCTAACTGGGTTTTTAAAAACGTCACCGACACTGGCTCTGATTTATAAGTGGCCAAAGTAAAGCAACTACTGCACAAGTTTCTATTTAAGCATTTCTATATAAACTACGCATAGTGGAGCACACTTAGAACTATATTATACAGTTAAAAGCAATTGAAGATTGCTGTCATTTTCCATTGGCTCAGACATATAACCCTAAGTATCACTTAAAGGAATGCTTAGCAACACCTAAAATATCATAATCTCGCTGCTTTAGTTCTGTGTCATTACGCATTGGTTAGCAGTCTCTTCAGAGGATGATACCAATGGTTGCGAAAGAAATCCTTGAAAGTTTTTAGCCCTCTGCCTGAAAATTGAGGAAGAATCAACGTCAAAACTTCAGACTAAAGAAGGATTCAACCTTATAAGTTTATAGGAGAAACTCATTAGTATGGGAAGCAAAATTTGAGACTTTACTGTCAATTTTAGCTTCTTATGAGCTCTACATATTGCTAAAGGTCGGCGATGTGTATGCATTAACCCCTTCACGTCGACGAGCTACATTTGGTGGCACGCCGCACGACGTTATGTCTCACTCAGCTACTGTTGACGGCGTCACGTCTGCCTACGATTTTGTATGGGTGAAGGTTACGAAAGATAAGGGATTGGGGAAGGTGGAGTGCAAGGGGAGGGGGAAGGGGAAGGAGGGAAAGAGGAAGGGGGG
>JAHQIW010006231.1:0-53467 GCA_019055375.1 Parelaphostrongylus tenuis
GTCAGACTATTAAGAATCATTCCATAGCGTTGGTTCTGGTGATTCCAACACTGTGCTTGTTGATTGAAAAGATCGTTTTACTGCACTGTAACAGAGCATATAAGGTTGGGCTCCAGAGGAGCCTCCCATTGTTTACCGGCTGTGGCGTGTGAGTGGCTGCAAATCGATAACACAATCGGTCTATCGCGCGGAGCGACTCAAATGTAGGGCATAGGATTTGTTATTTGAATCGTAATTTTTCCTGCGAAACTTGACAAAACATATTGTACTGATAGTAATGACTTTCTCTACATGCTCATATGCTTTCCTTGAACAGGCTCAGGTTGCTCAGGTAGCCGTTTATTTGGCAGTATCCAATAAAACTGGAAGGCTAAGGTCACACAAAATAGTATGACGAAGTTTCTTGCAAGTCCAGTACAAAGATATTTAAAAATTTCCTTCAGAATAGAGGAACGTTTATTAGAAATAAATAAAGAAAAATTTGCTCGATAACGCACGACAGATCTAAAAAGTAATTTCAAATTCTCTGCTATAGCGCTATAAGGATTCTGCCAGAAACACAAGTATTTTTTTGAAAATCTGAGAAGTTTACGCTACCTAATGATTAGTAACTGCTGAAGAGAAGATTTCTGCGAAACGTCACCTATGTCACCTGTCAATGGGCTGATCGTCGAATGACTTGAACGAGCATTAATACTTACATCTTTGTCTATGGCGTGCAAGAGTAGCCCAATGGGCCGTCCTTCTCGTTCAAGGAATTCATTAAGCATTTTGGTTTTCTCTAAACTTTTCCGTGAAGGGAATCGGATTTATATATATGGTGGACTTTCTGTGGAACGCTATATCTCAAAAAATCCAGTCTGGCAACGGCTCTCGTTTGATCGGTATTCGTCAAAACGCATTACGTGTTCCGGCCCACCACATCTTCGATGGCTTAGTGTACAAGACGGCAACCCTCGTCTTCGATCGCTAATGTAGGCAGAACTCCAGACCCTTTCTCGGAATCTTCGGATCGTGCAAATAGAAGCAAAATAATTTCCGATCCGCGTAAAAACAGGATCTTAGTAGGTTGAGGAAAAAGGTCTTAACACCCTCTAAGAAACCCAAAATTTGTACACAAATCTAATTAAGAACAGCAACAATTATGTTTCAAAATAAGAGTACATTACTATCCACGATCTTTTGTCAACGATCTGAAGAGCTTCTAGATCTGCTCAAAAATTGCTTCATTGAGCTTCGAGAAGAAAAAAACTCCCAACGCGTCTCTTCAACTTGATCGAATATCTCGAATTGGCGACCACGCACGAAATAATCCATTCAGACGGAAAAGGCAATCGGACGGCGCGTCATTTGGGCTGTAGACAGAGTGCTGTAAGACCTCGACTCTCTCCAATTCTTCAAACTTCTCTCTAGTCTTCTTTACTGTTTGAGGTTTAGTATTGTAATACAATATCCGAAGAGTACATCAAAATTTGATGCACTAAAACTAGTGTTGCCACTGGGGATTTTCTTCTGCAAATATTCCTGAAATTATTTCCATGGTTCTATAATGACCGACACTGTGTGCTACAAACATGAAATTTTGATTTTTAGCGTGGTGTCGAGCAATTTTTTTTCAATCTGATTTTCAGCACTGCCAGTGTTTTGATGTAGCCTTTTCAAACATGAATTCTCCGCAATTCAAGCTTTTGAAGTATTCCTCGGTAGTCTATTGAAAAGTCTTTCGTTTCAGTAAAAAAAAGTCTCGCTATGAATTTCATCGCAAAACGTAAAATTTCTAACAACTTCCTCCTTATACTCTCTTCCACCCGAACGCGAGTATTTGGTGACGGACGAGAGGATAGGAAATGATCCAATTTATCATTATACATTGGCTTTCAATAACACTTTTCGTGTGTAGGCACTTTTGAAGAGACTGACTTACACGTTCAAGAATTGAAATCAGTTTGTTTTGGGTTGATTCTGGGTAAATTTTATGTACTGTGACTATTTATTCAGCAACTCAAAACACTAGCCCATCCCGCCCTGGTGTGGGCAGATGACAAGGTGTCATCTGTACATCGATGCGATTAATGGCCGGAGATTGGTTATTGGGATCTCACACTTTAGAGATCAAGCTATAGCGAGGCTCAAAGCTTCAATTTGTCAAGTCTTTTAACTGCACGAAATAATTGGGCAATCCAAGATCGAGCAGTTTCGGCGGTTCCTTCAGGAGAATCATGACCCACCGAATCGCAAAACCATACATGTTTATAGCATTTAGGCGCTCCTTTTAGGTCTTTACAGATGGCATTCATTGCGGACTCATTTAACAAATTTGTTTCAAAGGGCGATCGCGTGGAAAAGCCCCACCACGTATGCGTTATTGGAAGACGCGGTACGTAGACGGTCCGAGAACATTTGGGTGTAAGTAAGATGGGTTAATTATGCCAGGCACTTAAATTAGTTTTAGACTGAGAAGAAAGTGTCTGGGACACTTGTAAAAGGCTGAAAATCTATGCATAAAATCCAAACAAAACAGTAATAACTATCTTTCAAAATTAAGGTCATCCTTTTTTTAAGAGTTTCTGTGATCAATCCGCCAGTTTCAAATTTTGGCCGAAGTACCACTTTTTTACTTCGATTCAAAGAAAGACCCTGCTCCAATAATGACGCAACAGAGCACGAACTTGACTGTAGTGTTAAACATGGCGGAGACTTGTAGCAAAGTAAAAATAAAACCGAATGATAATCAGGCTTTCAGTTGGAAAATCTCTCACAAAAGGCTGAAAAATTTCTATGATATGTAGTTATCTCATGCTCAATAGATTGCCCCAGAACTTCCTTTCCAACTGTAGTATAAGGATTATAAACCCTGCTATTCTATCCATTGGTCCATCCAATCAGTTGACGATGATCTAAACTCTAACTTTAATTCCAGTATGTTCGAGACGAGACATCATGATAGGTTTGATTTTCAGTTATATATTGATTGATAGTTTGAAACCATTCCGCTTATCATTTTAACCCCTTCCCATCCAACTTTTGGTATTGATTTTTTATTCCTCTTAAAATATGGAAGGTGGAATGTGCAAATTCCAAGATTCTTTTTTGCATAGCAAAGCGCGATTAAGTTATGAACATGTTTGGCTTCTTGATTTGAGTCATGTCGCTCTTGCGGGAGTGGCTAAATTGCTCAATTTTCTTTAGACGGTCTAAGATATTTCGCAAATGAAAGAGGTGGCAATGAGACGGCAACTAGCCATCAATCTGTTATAGTCTATATTCTCTAAAGCGAAAGTCGCATTTTTTTTTTTGTGGATACATAGGCCATTGTGCTATCATCTGTTTCACACAGGAGGAGATCGACCAATGTTTTAGGTTACTGAGCATGCACAGAAAGTTCGTAAAGGTTACCGAGAAAAAACCGTGGTAAAATGGTTTCGCTTTTAGATGTTCGAGTCTTCCTATCCAGAAGGACCTACAACACAAAGTGGTATCAAAAAACCAGTTTGATGAAAGCATACTGTTCATTACTTTTCCTCTCATTCATCACACATGGCGCGCACTTGTGAAAGAGATATGTTCTGAACAGCTATCAATATGCGCTCAGAAAGAGAGGATAAGGAAGGACCTCCGAACTTGGTGCGTAAAACAGCTAACTCTCATTTACACGAAAGGAAAGAGTGGGTGATTTTGAGATCGAATTCAGTGGAAAATAATAGCTCTATCTAGTGAAAATTAGTTCCTGTTTACCCGACACTGTTTCCAATGAAATAAGCACAGCTATCAAACGCTGCTCCAGAAGGCAGGCTTGGACGGTACGGCAACAGTGATTGAATGACCTCAAAAAACCCCAAGGCGACAAATGGTCCTCAAATCATATAATAGCCTTAAAAACAAAGAAACTTCATAATTTGCAATAACGGTAGAGATGGAGGTTGCATAAGATCTGGCACGTATACAGTCTCTTGCATGGCATGCAAAGACGAATATTTCGCAGAACAGAGACACCACTCTGCGTACGTTCAGAGAGCAATTAGCTGGACAACTCGTCAAACAAAATACTCAAGCAGGCGCGCGTAGAGAACAAAAACAGACCGTGTAGATTTTGATGCAAGAGTCACTATAGTTGCAAACCAATTTAATCCTTGAAGTGTATCTCTGACCTGAGCGAGCTACATTTTCAACCGATGTAAAACTGAGCGGCTTGTCCCAAATAATTAATTGGCTGATTGAAAACGGCTGGCTACACGTAGGTGTCTTTGATAAAAACTTCTTACTGTGAGTTCGAACAAAAATTGTTGAAGACGTATGTCTGCCAGAATTATGAAATTGTTTGACTAAGTAGACTATGAATCACTTTGACCTTTCCAGACCCTGAAGAAGTGGAAGCCGCTGAAACGTCAGCCACTATGTCATTGTAGTGCTTTGATACCATTACTTTGAATAAACACTTCTACTGACAGCCTCGAATCTGCTTATCAAGAAACATTGAATTATTCATTCTAGATCAATGTTATGGAAAGTCGGTGCTAGAAAATATTTAATGAACAATGTGCACCTATCAGTTCAGTTAACTGCTACTCTGCATTCTTCAGTATACCATGAGCCTAATAAATGCAAATAATGTGGAACTCACTCCAGAAGTAAGGTATTACGTGGATGAAACCGAGCATCCAGCTGAACAGAACGGCAAAAGAGGTATTCTTCATAGTTAGTATGGAGGAAGCTCGTAAAGGCAACGCAATAGCGATGACTCTGCTTGAGGCGATGGCAAGATGAGAGTAGACGCAAACATTCCACAGCATGATAGTAAGTAAGCCGAACAATTTTCCCGTCAACTCACCAGCTATTTCTCTTCCACTAAAACTCATGTCATCTCATTCTGTAGCATTTCAAATTTGTATACGTTCTAATAAAATTGGAATCATGTCACACATCTCTCATTTCTCACAGACACATCCCGAAAAAGCAGTATGATCTAAATAGAGTTCAAAATATTGACGTACTGTTCGCATACTTGCGATGGCTTCGATCACAGTTGTGTAAATCGTTTTAAGATTCGTTTTCAAGACTTTTTCTAGGGAAGTCAAAAAGGCAATGGTAAACTCTTTATAGGGATCTGATTATCCAAGGAATGCCTAGAAACTATGGCCAATGTAAAATCATGTACTCGAAATCACAAAAGTTGAATACCGGAGAGCAGGGATAAAATTCTATTTCATCTGTCTAATAGCCACTTTATGTAAAGAAATCATTTTAGTTTCTATGGCTTAATACAGAAAATCTTAAAACGTAGCTTAAGAAAAAAGGTTCATCAGAAAAAAAAAATTTAGAATGGAAATTTCAGAAACAATCTTGATGGTGATTTCTCAACTCGTAACAACTGCTCAACTCTATGCATTTATTTGCCAACCATCTCATGCACGATGAAAGCAAATCTGCTCACTTGTAGGAAAATTTCTAAGCTCTGCCACTTCGGCCAAAATCGAATCGTGAGGGATCTACATCACTATCACTACAACCGATAATGTGAAATTTTTTTTTAAAGCAGAAACTCCAGAATTTACAAGAATGTAACCGGTGTAACCCAGAAGGTATAGACGAGTAGAATACCAGCGTTGGCTACGATATGCGATAAGCACAGTAGGCCGAACGAGCTATGTAGAGCCGGTTTGCACCGCACTGCTACTATAGCAATACCATTCGAATCAACCCAAATCCTCCTGCCTAAAACATTCAATTTTTGGTTTCATTACCTCATGATTTTTCTTTACGAGGCTTGGAGATTTGGAGGATAGAGGACTATGTAATGATAACCTCAACAGGCAACAAGGCACTTCTTTTGCTCTTTTTCTAGTAATTCTCTAGCATGGAACAATTAACCAGAGATACATCCAAATTTTAACAAGGCCCACTTAACTAGCGCTCACCGACATTCATAAGAATGCTGAAGTCTCAAAGCAGCACTGAAGAAATTATAATAGAAATGCGAACATAATACAAGAAATGTGACCCGTTCAGTACATACGTTGATAGGTTATGTGAATGAAAAATAAGTCTTGTAAGACAGGCAACGTGGTCCCACTACTCCGCTTAATTTGGTGAGTACTTAGGTTTTGTAAAGCATCCTCATGGTCAGA
Source organism: Parelaphostrongylus tenuis (assembly GCA_019055375.1). Taxonomy (NCBI): domain Eukaryota; kingdom Metazoa; phylum Nematoda; class Chromadorea; order Rhabditida; family Metastrongylidae; genus Parelaphostrongylus; species Parelaphostrongylus tenuis. Next base: position 6,126 of record JAHQIW010006231.1, read on the forward strand.
TAAGTGTGAAAGTTCGAAAAACAAAAGTGGCACAACAACATCTTCAATAAACAACTTATTCATGACTTTAGAATAAACCCTGTGCAAGTTTAGCAGAAACTATCAAAGAATTTGAACACGACACTAACCATGTAAATTATGAAAAATCTCTATAAAAGGTCACCATTCCAGTAATCACCGACACGACAATGTTCCCCATGAAGATGCCGTGGCGTTGTTTCACAGAGTTGAAAATGAGAAATCTGTAACTTCTTAAGAACAGTTCACTAACGTGTACTTTTCCAATGGACGATGCGAGATGAAGGAACCACACCTTTTGCTGAGCAAGAACTTTTTATAAGTGTTAGTAATCATTCGAAAGCCTAAATCTCTAGCTAGTGCGCTACGCGGCCGTTTCTTTTGAAAGCCTTTATTTAACGCTGTAGCAATCAAAAAAAAAAATTATGTGTTACACCGGCTGCGCGCATCTACTATTATTCCGCTGAAGCACGGAAATTATATGAACTAGTAGAGGAGATCTTATAGTATCAAAGTCATACGCTCTATCTGGCGTTTACTGTAAAGCGGAGAAATATCTCAAGATTAGCAACATAAATTGAATTCCGCATGTGAGCGCGTCAACGCGATAAAGCTATCGCTCACGAAACACCGCATCGAATCCATTGCATCAGACAGTCGATAAGTTGATGCGCCGCCTATGTAACAATTATATGTTCTCAGCTTTAGTGCAGGGAAACGATTTTTCCAGAAAATAAGCACAGCTTGGATATTGTGGAAACTTACGCTATCGAATAGTTACTTACATGATGAATGGATTCTGCATTGTACGAAATATGCGCGTGTAAGACAAATATTTTTTTCATGTTACAGAGCTATAAAAAGCTTTTTCAAAGACCGGCCACGTAGCGCATTACTCAGAGATTTGAGGTTTAGGAAAATTTCTAAAAATTCAATAGAAATAATCGTCTCGACCAACATTCCTCGACATGCATGAAGACGATGTCTTCAGTCATTTGCCGAAACAACGCGACATTCTAAAACTTGAGCGACAATGAAAGCGCAAAAACTAATCGATTGTAAAAGATCTGGGATCTGCATAATATATGTGCTAACGAAACATGCAAATCTGATCGATAAGCGTAACAAATACTCAATCATCCGTGCGAAAATCGTAGATAGTCCTCAGTAGTATGCTAAGTATTGTGGTCAACCATGAACAAGGCAATTTTTCGATTAGGCAGTGCTGCGATAACTGTTTGTAGGTGTATGTATGTAATGTATGTATGTATGTATGTATGTATGTATGTATGTATGTATGTATGTATGTATGTATGTATGTATGTATGTATGTATGTATGTATGTATGTATGTATGTATGTATATGTATGTATGTATGTATGTATGTATGTATGTATGTATGTATGTATGTATGTATGTATGTATGTATGTATGTATGTATGTATGTATGTATATGTATGTATGTATGTATGTATGTATGTATGTATGTATGTATGTATGTATGTATGTATGTATGTATGTATGTATGTATGTATGTATGTATGTATGTATGGTATGTATGTATGTATGTATGTATGTATGTATGTATGTATGTATGTATGTATGTATGTATGTATGTATGTATGTATGTATGTATGTATGTATGTATGTATGTATGTATGTATGTATGTATGTATGTATGTATGTATGTATGTATGTATGTATGTATGTATGTATGTATGTATGTATGTATGTATGTATGTATGTATGTATGTATGTATGTATGTATGTATGTATGTATGTATGTATGTATGTATGTATGTATGTATGTATGTATGTATGTATGTATGTATGTATGTATGTATGTATGTATGTATGTATGTATGTATGTATGTATGTATGTATGTATGTATGTATGTATGTATGTATGTATGTATGTATGTATGTATGTATGTATGTATGTATGTTATGTATGTATGTATGTATGTATGTATGTATGTATGTATGTAGTATGTATGTAGTATGTATGTATGTATGTATGTATGTATGTATGTATGTATGTATGTATGTATGTATGTATGTATGTATGTATGTATGTATGTATGTATGATGTATGTATGTATGTATGTATGTATGTATGTATGTATGTAGTATGTATGTATGTATGTATGTATGTATGTATGTATGTATGTATGTATGTATGTATGTATGTATGTATGTATGTATGTATGTATGTATGTATGTATGATGTATGTATGTATGTATGTATGTATGTATGTATGTAGTATGTATGTATGTATGTATGTATGGTATGTATGTATGTATGTATGTATGTATGTATGTATGTATGTAGTATGTATGTAGGTATGTATGTATGTATGTATGATGTATGTATGTAGTATGTATGTATGTATGTATGTATGTATGTATGTATGTATGTATGTATGTATGTATGATGTATGTATGTATGTATGTATGTATGTATGTATGTATGTATGTATGTATGTATGTATGTATGTATGTATGTATGTATGTATGTATGTATGTATGTATGTATGTATGTATGTATGTATGTATGTATGTATGTATGTATGTATGATGTATGTATGTATGTATGTATGTATGTATGTATGTATGTATGTATGTATGTATGTATGTATGTATGTATGTATGTATGTATGTATGTATGTATGTATGTATGTATGTATTGTATGTATGTATGTATGTATGTATGTATGTATGTATGTATGTATGTATGTATGTATGTATGTATGTATGTATGTATGTATGTATGTATGTATGTATGTATGTATGTTGTATGTATGTATGTAGTATGTATGTATGTATGTATGTATGTATGTATGTATGTATGTATGTATGTATGTATGTATGTATGTATGTATGTATGTATGATGTATGTATGTATGTATGTATGTATGTATGTATGTATGTATGTATGTGTGTGTGTCTGTCTGTGTGTGGTGGCGAAAATAAGTAATAATCAAAAAGCATCAGACAGTGGTCTCATAGAATTACCACTTTTCGATAAGTGAGAAATGTAAGACATCGTCTTTAATTCAATCACTTGAAAAACATCGAGTATTCTGGAAATCTCTAGAATCTCTCTTAAACATAGTAGGAGTAATAAAGGATATAGGACATAGCTTTCAGCGTTGATCAATCCTGAGGGTGTGCCATACATTCCTCTTTAATTTTAAACTTCGTTTTTTCAATACGTACTTGGACTTTACATTGACTCGCGGTGGCGACGCGCTACATTGAGTCAGTGCTGCTTAAGCTCCCAGACAAGTCTGCGATCAGTCCGGTACCGATTTACCTATCGCGGAGGGATGGATGGTTTGGTGAGCCATGATCGTGAGATCGAACCATCGACCTTGTTGCCACGCGAAGCACCTCTAACCACTACGCCGCATGCGCTTGTAATAGAAGCCATAGTAATTCGAAATGACCAGTCTTTCACAGTAAGCAGTAAAATTGACCTAATGAATCATTGGCTGCCTTATCAAAAATTTTGCTAGCCATTGCGTGATTTTGTGGAAAAACTACACATCTGTCAAATATAAACGCTGCAAAGTCTTGGTTGCTCAACGTGCATCAATTTTCTTCCCTACTAAGATAGCTCACGTTGCAATTTTTGTCTGCAGACACCATGGCTACTCAGGAGACTGGACGTTAAGCACACACTGTTACTATGTAACGAGTGAAAAACTACGTCAGAAACAATTGTTCATATTTCATGATGTTAACACACTTTAGTGTAACTGTAAACAGACGTGAAAATATTATATTCCATTATGCGGCAATATTTATAATTGTTTTCGTGGAAAGCCACTAAAATTTACAATAGCGCAAATTGTATCCCATTGTGATCGAAGGTTTTAGTTAGTTTGCAAAAATCTAAAGATGAATCTTAAGAAGGTTAATGAGGCGTGACCTTGCTGTATTCTTCACTACACGCTTTGTTACATGAGCTAAGCACATTCCTAATCCAGGTATGGCTCCATGCGGCAATATTCCGCCATCTAAATGTTACGGCTCTACATAGGTAGATGTGGTTTTTCTAGCGGCCTGCAATCGCATTTACTTGCTTTACTTTAGACGAATAGCGAACGACAATACAAATTTGACGTTGAGTTCTTCTGCAAATCTGTCAGTTTCGAGAAAATCAGCTTAAATTTGTCTCAGTTGTTCGTCGACAACTTCTGATGACCTGCCACCAAGTTCCTCATCTTCAACGTTCTTTACTTCTTTGCAAACTTCTTGATGGTTGGCTCACTGCATTGTACATTTGCTGGCACTTTCTGGTCTAAATGCGTTGTTTATTACTGTTTTTCTTCTTTAAGCAAAACACGAGGTGTTATAATAAAATTTATTCACAGCTGACGTTTCGGCAGTTCGCCTTCTTCAGAGCCTGGAAAGGTCAAATTGTCCGCAATCCAATAAGCCAAACACCTCCAATACTCTTTTAGAAAAAATCACCAGACCTAGATTTCAATCGCATCAAGCACAAAATCAACTCTCAACATACTCACCGCTTTTTATATGTGTTCCACTGAATGATTCAAGTGGAGACAACCGCAAGGAGATCACATAGGCTCGTAATGCACCTTACCCATCAAAATAACAGTCTTATATACTGACTAAAATCACGTGTGATAACAAGGCATTCCTCCCTGCGGTTCATAGTTGGATTGGTGGTATTAATCCAAAGTGCTTCAAGAAGTTTTCGCGCTGATGTTTTTTGTTCCTGCGCAAGGATGGTGACTTCAATCTCAAAATCAGCTCCGTCGTGTTTCTGTTCTCTATGCGTCCCTAGCGGGGTGTTCCGTCTTTTAAGACGCTTATCAGCTAGGTGTTCTTCTATACGGGCATAGAGCGGCCTACCCGTTTCGCCAATATATTTATCGCTACACGCTTTGCAAGAGATTAGGTAGACTGTACCTACGCTCGTGCAATCACCGTCTCTGCCGTTAGGACATATTTTACAATCTTTCATTATACAGAGACGGTCATATAAGCGGTTGCGAACTAGTTGGCGTTTTAGAGTATTCGGTGGTATTTCAATAAGAGCCACCGATTGCTCTAAACCCGCTCTTTTCAAACAGCGTTTTATAGCTGTACTAATCTCATTTGAAAAGAACGGGAGTATGAACGGGATTTTCCTTTCATTCGAATTTTCGTTTGGAGGCGCACTATTTCCTCTAAACCTAAGCCGAGGGGCTACAAATTCATATCCATTAGAAGTGGCTATTTCCCGAGCCAATTTCACGGATTCTTCTCTCTGCTCCTCCCCAGTACATACGCTGGCTGCTGTTCGAAACATGTTCTTTACTAGCGCCTTTTTCGTATGTGAGGGATGAGAAGAGAGATAGTGAACCAGGATATTTTTACTACTTGGCTTCCGGTACCACTTTGTGATGTAGCCGCTCTCGCTTAAGCTTATTTGCACGTTCAAGAAAGGAAGCCAATGATCTTTTGGTATCTCACGGGTAAACTTTATATACTCTGACTGTTCATTCAACAATCTAAAACAATTATCTAGCTCCTCTTGAGTGGAGCAGATAACCAAACAGTCATCTATATACCTACAGTAGAGTAATGGCCGGAGATCCATCACTGGTGCTTCCACTTTCGACATAAAGGCAATCGCTAGGCTAGGCGCCAGTCGCTGCCCCATTGCCAGCCCTCTGATTTGTGCGAAATACTTCCCGGACCATCTGAAGATTGAGCAGTTCAGGCACTCTTTTAACAGGACCATGAACTGCTCAATCGACAAGCCATACATGTTTACTGCTCCCTGGTGTTGTATCAGAAGCTCATGTGTGGCTTGCAATGCGGAGTCATTCGATACGTTGGTGTATAGAGCAGTGACGTCGAATGACTCCATTACGTACGCGCTGTTCGGGTTCGCGTTACGTAGACGATCCAGGAGCATCTGAGTGTTCGTCAGATGAGCTGGAATGTGTCCTAGCAACTGGGATGTTATTAACGTTAAGAACCATGCTATCCTATCCGTCGATCCGCCTACACAGCTGATGATAGGTCTAACTTTGAATATGGAATGGATCATGATGATCTAATGTCTATGTCCTAACGGCAGAGACGGTGATTGCACGAGCGTAGGTACAGTCTACCTAATCTCTTGCAAAGCGTGTAGCGATAAATATATTGGCGAAACGGGTAGGCCGCTCTATGCCCGTATAGAAGAACACCTAGCTGATAAGCGTCTTAAAAGACGGAACACCCCGCTAGGGACGCATAGCGAACAGAAACACGACGGAGCTGATTTTGAGATTGAAGTCACCATCCTTGCGCAGGAACAAAAAACATCAGCGCGAAAACTTCTTGAAGCACTTTGGATTAATACCACCAATCCAACTATGAACCGCAGGGAGGAATGCCTTGTTATCACACGTGATTTTAGTCAGTATATAAGACTGTTATTTTGATGGGTAAGGTGCATTACGAGCCTATGTGATCTCCTTGCGGTTGTCTCCACTTGAATCATTCAGTGGAACACATATAAAAAGCGGTGAGTATGTTGAGAGTTGATTTTGTGCTTGATGCGATTGAAATCTAGGTCTGGTGATTTTTTCTAAAAGAGTATTGGAGGTGTTTGGCTTATTGGATTGCGGACAATTTGACCTTTCCAGGCTCTGAAGAAGGCGAACTGCCGAAACGTCAGCTGTGAATAAATTTTATTATAACACCTCGTGTTTTTGCTTAAAGAAGAAAAACAGTAATTATATTGAAGCATGCCGAGGTTAATAGACAGTCGGTCTTGGGAATTGCGTTGTTTATGTTACGAGTTGTCTCTGCTTATTTACCTCCCATTTTAAGCCCGAATAAAAAAGTGCTTGTGAAAAGGGCATCAAAATGATGTTTAACGAAACTACATTTTTAGGGATTATATTCTAACATTAAACGGCGCTTTCCAACAATGCATGAACCGAATTATTCTCACCAAGTTCTGAAGGAACTCAAAAGTATTAGAATGATGAGCGATCAAGAAATGATGTCTACAATGCTAACAGAAGTCTCTCTTCGTTCAAGTTGTGAAAATGTTTGACTAAGTTGATTGCGTGTCAATGTGACTTTCTGGGCCTTTAGAAAAGGCGAATAAACTGGGCAGGGTAGGGTAGTAGTTAGTGATGCAATGCAATGCAATTTGAAAGCAACGTGATGAGCAAGGCCCTGCTGTAATCCTTTCTCCCAGACTCTTCTGAATTCAGCCAACAGGAGAGATGACTTACGTTCAGCTATTTCCAATGCGTTCCTCACGAAGCAGCTGAAGCAACTTGTTAGTTACTCAAAGATCTTCACGAAGAACTAATGAGAGGCAGAATGTGGTATAAGAAATGCTAAGATCCTCACAGCGAAGTGTAATGATGGATCGGGTAAAATCATTAGCAAAAAACAAGAAAATTCGAAACTCTTGGAATATTAGTCAAGTTGCATTTAATAAAACTTTGTTCATAACAACAATGTTCTATTTACTAAGGAAACCAGCTGATGATCAGTGTTCGGGTTAACAAATGCTATAAATAGTGATAGACAGAAAACATCATTTCGTAATCTCATCAAACTGACTACGACACTAAATTATCAAATATGTTATCAAGAATTTTGTTAATAGTGACTTTGCCGGTAAAGCAGTGGATTTATCTCAACATCAACGCAGCTTGTTGCTCCAAAGAACTTAGTTTACCGTTCATATACATCAATGTTCTTTGAAGCAGCACCCCGTGTTATTTTTGTCTAATGGTGCTGGTAGCTGTCGCAGAGAATAAACGCAAGACATATATTGTCACAACGTGACTTATTATAATCAGTCGGAATTCATTTATTTAACCGATTGTTGCGGTGGTATGATCTTGTAATACACCCAATAATGTGGAGTGCTGTGCAAAAACATTAACCGATAAAAGTGGTGCACCGGTTAGCATACGCTCCTGGAAAGAGTGAGATCTGGGTTCGAATCCCGGCTGACGCAGATGTTTTTGCACACCAGGGGCTCGTTTAGGCCATAAGCATTCTCTTTTTGGAATTATTTTAAATGTTTATTGCGAGGTTCTAAAAACACTACAGTAAATCCCAAGACCGACTATCTATTAACCTCGGCATAGTTTGAGTAAATGAATATTTTCTTCTGTTTAGCCGTTCCGTGGTGTTATTGATGTTATTTATTGAATATTAGCGAAGCATACAACAATACAGTCAGCAATGCAGCTTGAATACACAATAGTCGAGGTGGCTAACGTTTCGGCGGGTCGCCTTCGTCAAAGCCTGGAAAGATCACATTGATCCACAATCCACTAAGCCAAATACCTCCATAACCCTATCAGAAAACGTTAGAGATGTGTTTTAGATCGCATAGTAAAAGCTTCATTTTAAAACACTCACCGTTTTTGATATTTGGATCTATCGATTATTAATTGAAGGCCAGCCGCTTAAGGTCAGTGCATCAGTGGGCTGTGCTTAACTCGGGACGGAAAAATCAGCCTGAGGTATGGTTCGAGGTCACGCGTGATTACGAGGCACTCCTCTTTTCGGTTCATTTTCGGGCCTTTGTTATGTATCCAAAAGGACTTGACGACGAACATTACTCCTGCATGTTTTTGGTCCCTATGTGTGCCTAGTGGAGTTTTTGGATCAAAGTTGCGCATCCCAACTAGATGCTCTTTTACACGGAGGAATAGTGGCCTACCCGTTTCGCCAATTTACTCATCGCCGCATGCCTCGCAAGAGATTAGGTAAATTATACCCGATCTCATACAGTCGCCGTTTCTGCCGTTCGGGCAAACTTTGCAGTCATTGGTTTCGCAGAGGCTGTCATACAGTTGGTTGCATACTATTTGACGCGTTAGTGTTTTTGGGGGTATTTCAACTATTGCTACCGAATTATCCAAACCTGCTCTTTCTAAGCATCGTTTAATAGCTGTACTTATTTCGTTAGAGATAAAAGGTAGGAGGAAAGGAATCTTATTTTCGCTGGACTTATCGTTTGGGAGCATAGAATTACCTGTAAATCTAACCTGAGAAGCTCCTACCGTATCGTAGCCATTAGAGATGGCTATTTTTCGCGCCAAGCTTAAGGATTCTACCTTGTGTTCTTTCCCTGTGCACACATTTAACGCTGTTCGGAACATATTCTTAAGTAGTGCGCGTTTTATGTGTGAAGGATGAGCTGATAGGTAGTGAAACCAAGATGTTTTTGTTGCTTGGTTTACGGTACCATTTTGTATTGTAGGAGTTTTTGGACAGGTTTGAATTTCTGAATGGATTTTGACTTTTTCCCGGCAAGAAAAGTTACAAGAATCGAAATATAACTGTATAATTTCAAAAAATTAGCTATGAATTAGAAACAATGGATTGCGATTGCAAAAAACTGGACCTTTTATTTGTTGCTAGAACGTTCAGTGAAAATCTTTTTACACAACAAGCTTACTATCAAAATCAAAATTTTTTAAGCTATGGTTGATCACAAAAACAGGGGAAGATTAGAAAGAATGTTTAATGACAGCTGAAAATACATTCCTTTCTCAAGAGTATAGTTTTTTCTTTGGAAAAGGAAAGGCTCTGAGAAGATTGATAGTAATCTTGTCAAATTATCTGTAAGAGGCTTTATCAGTTATGTTTTATTTTATTTCAAATAATATTTCTCTGAAAACCTAATCAAACCGAATTTATATTAAAAACACGCACAAATCGTCCGACGGGCGTCCAGCTGCGGGTCATAATGACCCTCTTTGACAACAAAGAGATATATTTTATTGAGTGCTAACAATAGCATAAATTACGTGGTAGACGAGTATTAATCTCAACACAAGAGTTGCTGCACTAAATTCATGAGATTGTGCAGAAGAGCACGGAGCATAAAAAAGGTAAGAGATGCGCAAAAATTTTCTTGAAACACTGAAGATCAGAAGAGCGAATTATTAAGCAAAAATTGAATGCAGCTTTCAATTCACGCTGCAGTGGCAGCGGTTTCCAATGAGTTTAAGTGATTTGCGCAACACCAAAGTTTATTTGTTAAGCCCATTTGACTTCAGTTGGTGACATAAGCACTGATGAACCAACGTTCATGCAACACTATAGCATTTTGCGCTTCCCACTGACTTCTTTCTGAGGATGTTGCCTGCAGTAGTGTCTTACCTTTTCTGTCTTCCGATTACCGATTACCTAGCCGACTGTACCCACAAAGCGAAAATCTGCACAAGTTGCCTAAACGGTAGAAACGGCGATGCCATGAGATCTGGTACATTATACTTAACCGCTCGGAGAAGCGGAAATATAACGGAATAAATTTTGATGTGAAATTCATTATCCTTGCACAGGAATCCAAAACATCAGCGCGAAGAGCTTTTGAAGCTTTTTGGATAAATTTTAACCTGTTCTCGAAGGCTTGTTTCTGTGCTGTACGCTGTTGTATGAGGGTAATTTTTGCTAGAAATCTTTCTTTTTAAAGTTTTAGTATTTGTCCAAAAGCTCAAGAACAGCCATCCCAATAATGTATTTTAATTCTTGAAAAGCCTTCTTTTCACATCGTAGCAGAGAAAATAAATTATGTTCAACAGTCGGTTTGCTTTGCTTACTCAGCTAGTCAGCTCATGGGTTTTTGCGAGATTTCTGGTAATCAATCGCACCTCATATGTCAGCAATTTTACAACGAGATTTGTATTCAAAAGTTTCTTATAGTGCACTTAAAAATAAAAAGAAAATCACGTCTTGTGTGCAGAGAAGTTGAGTTGTCGTTCAAACTTCACAGCGGGCTTCTTGGCAGATATTAGTAAATATATGTTATAGGCTGTTATTTGTGCAAAAAGGTAGAATATCATGGAGGAAACGTTTGCAAGGGTATTTCTAGTAGTAAAATGAGTATGTGTCAGAAAAACTCTATATTTCCATGAGAAAAACACGTATTTTCAAAAGGGAACTCATTATGAACTGGTAATCAATCTTTTTTCTCATTATTTTGTGCTATTGTAATCATTCAATATACTCAGAATTTTTATTTTTTCTAGTGGGCTTGTTTTACGTAGAACTCTAAAAGTACATAGAACTTCTACTGACAAAAGGAAGACAGCGTTTTGGTTTTAAGGAGCCCGTTGCCAGACTTTGCAGCGAGTTTTATGGCAGTTGTGAAGTGAAATTTCGATCCGAAAACGGTTCTATCGCTACCAAATAATACATGACTATTGAAAAAGGTCTGATAACTGTTTTTGCAAAAAAGGCATCCGTTTACGTAAATATACTTACCTACTATGACGAAAGCTATGTCCTTGAGATCACAAAGCATTCTCAACTCTTTTCGCATTTCTTACGACGATGAAAGAGTGTAAATCGAAGTAAGTTTTAATAAAGTCCGGTTCAACGCAGGTGAAGTACTTCTTCAGAAATTTCCACTTATACATTGAACCATCCACTTGCATTCAGTCGCATAACATGCATATAAACGCTAGGATATTCTGAGTGACTCCAGCACATAGATACTATTTGGATGCGCAGCACCTGACCAATATGAGAACTTTCCGACATTATACAAATGGCCTGACTTGAATCTCAGAATTTTGGTCAGGATGACGTTCAAAATTTTATGATACCGCTCATAGAGATTCAACCATGGGCCTAATTCTAAGCAAAGATTAATTCCACAAAATACGGTCACCACTCGAAGTGTTTCTCCAAATATTGTAGAATAGCACATAAATGCAAATCTTGCCTGACAATGACTCGCAGTGGCTTACCCATTATCAGGTCAGTGCTACTTACCATATTAGACAAGTATGGTGCTAATTTATCGACCTCGGAACGATGGAAGGCTTGGAGAGCCATGAGAGCAAAATCAAACCACTGACCTTGTATGAGACACAGAGCATCTTCAACACTGCGACATATGCGCTCTCTGTAGATAACCCGGCACCTCAAGGTTTGTATCACATCTATGCTCAAAACCTTCTGTCTATCAATTTGTAAATCGCAGTCACGATTCTACCCAACAATCGAAAGCATCGGAGTTGAAGATTAAAGAGTCTGTAGAGAAGTTTTAAGGATCTAAAATTTACCATAAACGAAAGCCTTCCAACGAAAAGTGATTTGGATTCTTTTACACATCGGAGTAGATCTTCGATCTGAACAGATCCACTTGGCATCTATGTGTCCTGCATCCGGGTGACTGGCCTTGTTCTTCAAAATATGAAAATGGTGACGGTATAACAAATAGAGCGAACTGGAATGTGCAGTGAATTCTTCCCGGAACTGTGGATTATTCAGGGAGTTTAGTAAGTAAAGGTGAGACGAACAGTTTTTCCTCCCCACAATGTGAAGATAATGGAAACGTTGAAACCTTGGTCCTTTATTTGACATTGTTACAGGAGGAAATTCTTTGTGTTTCATACGAGCATATTCCTCTCCGAACTGAGCTTTTTCTTTTGACTATCATTAATCATTCGATAGCGTAATGATGCTGATTCCAACGGTGCGTATACATCGTAAAAAGACCGTTTATCTGTAACACAGCAGGAAAAATAGGATTGATTCACATATGCGAGAAAGATGGTCTTTGATCAGCTCACGGGCCGGTGGGTCAGGAGGCAAGTGCGCTGAGAGGATCGTTGATCGATTTTTGAACATTTGCACGTGTAGAGAAATTTTCTAGTTTCTGAATGTCTTTGCATTATTGTTGGAAGCAATTAGGACGTTTTAACCTTCCAAATTTATCAGTGTGATCACAATGATGGTTGATTTATCCGTATTCGCGGCGAAAATTATCTAGAGTCTTCTTGTAGCGGAGTCATACGTCTTATCTGAAGTTTTGTTATTTGAAACGAAGAAACAATTCCTAATTGAATAGCAGAATATGGCACTTTTGCAAGATCGTTAGAAAATGACTGATTGTCGCGTCAGCGCACTTGCCGCCTCAGTCAGCGAGCCATGAATAGGCCAAGGACCACCTTGCTCGCGCATGTAAATCCAACTTATTTTCCCTGCTGCACCACAGAGAAGCGGACTTTCAAAATATAAACATAGTGTTAAAATCAGCAAAAATTACGTATTGAATGATTAGATAGTCCAAAGATGAGCTCTGTTTGGCGATAAATATGCTCGTTATTGACATAATTTTATTTTTTGACTTTGCAGCGTTATAAAGGGTCTTTTGAAAGTCGGCCACGTGAAGTTGTAGCCAGAAGTCACTGCTTTCGAATGGTTGGTATCACTTCTAAGAAAAATTCCCTTCCAGCGAATGAGTTTCGTTTCCCATTTCTCCCCTTATGATAGAAATCAACCTAATTTCATTGCTATGGCCGAAATTAACCTCTGGAAGAACATGTGTATCAAATTTGATACTTGAATGTCTAAAAGGCTTTCTCGCTGAATAAAGGTTTTTTTTTTCTTAGACATTTGATAATCGTGCGAAACCCAAATCTCTGCGATTTCAACCATGCGCTTAATTTCTTAATAAAAGTCTTCTATTGCTATATACTATACTAAAAGTCTGTTGTAGCATCAAAAATAAAATTGTGTTTCACACTCAATTTGCTTCATTTGCTCGGCTGGGGCTTCGATATGGTTTTTCATTAAAGGTCTAATACATATTGCATAGCCTAAATCTCGAAGATTTTGATAATGCAGTTGTTTTGTTTTGAAGGTTACCGTAGAACGCTGTATAAGTGAAAAGAAGATTACATTTCTTGCCTAAAATGTCACCCCGTCGCTTGGAGTCATAGGTAATTCATTGGTAATTATGGATAAATTTTATATATCAAAGGTATCTTATCTTTACATAAAGATTGGAGTATCACAAATAAACTTTTCGTAAACGTTCCTTGATACAAAGAGAGATTATTTCCCTTCATTCATTGATTTTTCAGCGATTTTTTCAAGTCCCCCACTTTTTCAACGATTTTGTTACATCCTTGTGAAAAAAATGCAAACTTTCACCCCTTATTATGCATTTGTATCACCTGTCTTGCAATGACTTAGCATGAGAGCATATCTTCTACTAGTACACCTCTGAATAGAGGTCTTTGTGGAGGTATTTGCGGTATGTAGCTGGAGTAAGTGTAGGAAAAGCACGCGTTCATCATTGCGGAAAATAATAGGTAGTTTTCCTCTATCTGCACTCATAATCCAAAAAGCGTGTTTTTTATCTTTTTGACATTTTCATCAATCATTCGATAGCTTGAATCTGGAGAATTTGAATGGTGCATTTTATTTTGCAAAATATTTTGTATTATGCTGTAATAATATAAATAAGATTCTATTTAACGCTCATAGAGCTTTCGCTGAACACCGCTTTTCATTGAGACACTCAAAACCATTCGATAAATTTTAAAAGGCCTTCTATTGCGATGTTGTAACTAAAAAATTAATGAGTGTCGCAATCTGCTTCGTGTCAGTCGCAACATGTATGCTCATTTTTGACAAATTATCCATTGTTTTTCTAGGTTCTACTCATTATGATGGCGTTGGGTCTTGGATAGAGCTAGAGAAGATCAAAACCAGAGATTTTCATTGTGATAGCCTTTATACAATAGAATGAACTGATTGCCATGTTCAGTATGATTCCTTAATGAACTAGCGTTTTCTCTATTTAGGGTTCATAAATCTGAACCAGAAGCATATAAGAGAGTAGAGAAAATCGTGTTCTACCAAAGTTATACAAAAATTTTGAAATTTTTTGCAAAACAGAAAAACCATTAATCAAACGACAGAAATCGCGCAACTCGCTCTGTGCCTTTCGATTTCCAGAGTGGTTCCTTAGGGCTTAATTAAAAGTCAGTCGTTTGGATTCTTATCTCTTCTAAAATGCGGTAATGATGAGGTCGATATAGTGAACATTTTTGCTGATCAGTACATTCAGTCACTCCCATAACTGATACATTAGAGTATTTCTGCATGTTTTCAATCTATAACTTTTCGATTCTATAACATCTTCACAAACGATCGATGGTCAACGAGTCAGTGTATCAAACAAACATGCACAATCTCGAAGTTATTCGTTCTCCATTTCCTTTATCCATAAGCGGCATATAGTGAAGTAGAGCTACTGCTTATTCTTCTGCCTACGAATGAGAGCTTTTGGTGACCATCTGCAAAGATTAGTTCAATAGAAGGTTGACAGGTGCAATATAGGATACTTTTCTTTACTGTCATCAAAAGGGCTTTGAGCGAGTCCCATTTGTTGCACGATTAGTTTCTTTTTGATCTTCATCAATCATTCAAGATCTTAAATCTTGGAGATTTCAAAAACATATTTGCATCTCAAGTCGGTTTTTATACTGCGCTGTAGGACTGGAAATAAAATTGTGACTCACAAGCATCGCGTGTCATCGTGAGCATTTTTGTTATTCGTTTAAAACTCACATTCCAAGAGTTTTTTAGGTTACTTAAATTGAAAATAAAGAAGAAACTTACTATCATTCTGTGGTCTAATACTTCCTCTTTTCATTTCATATTCTCAAATAAACCCGCTATGTGCCTTGGTCTGAGAAGCCTAAGCCTGTACGCGAAAAACATACGAACAAGCACAGATAATAATGCAGTGTCACAACCATACATTTCGATTAGATATTTTTTAAAACAGAGTTGAAAGTACTGATTAAACAGAAAAATCATGTGTCGCATGTGAGATGCTCTGCGAATCGGTACACAGCCATTCACAAAGCCTACTTGACAAGAAAGGCACCGAGATTGAAATCAAATTTTACTTTTTTGTTGCAGCAAAAGAAGCAGTCTTCTTTTTGGGAAATAACCAGATTAACAAAATCATAGAGATCCACGCTATCAAGTATTTACTAACAGTCTAGGGGATAAGCTTTACTCAGCGAAAAACACGCGCGATATCGTGCATGGCACATAAAACGCAATTTCTTTTTCACTGTACAGCTCTGCAAAAAGGCCTTCAAAAAACAAGTATATTTCCAAAGCTACCGAAATTATATCTCCGAATGCTTACCAAAAGATTTATTACGAGCCCTTATTATAAAGAAAAAGGCTCCTCTGAAAATACCTTTGATCCAACAGAAGTGCGCCCACAATGGCTATTATATGCTACCGTCTCATTGTGTGACCATTTGATATCGAGATAAGAGAGACGAAAGTGGAATAGTACAACGATGATCCTGCAAACTACTTTTATGTGAAGTTGAACATCAAATGTTTTGAGCCACAGATTATTCCCTACTTGAAGAGACGTTCAAAAATTGTAAATAGTTCCGAGATAAAAAGATGACGACAGGCACATTGCTTTTACCTCTTGTTCTTAAACCGCGGAAAATGAGAAGAATTATTGATCTTGGACAGATTAGTTCAAAATCCTCAGGCTCATTTTATCGCTTCAAGACAAATCGCTTTGAAACTTTTCTACCAAATATACGCGATTTTTTATGTACAACTGAAAAAAGCGCAAGAGTAAACATTCATTTTGAGGGCTAAATGACTGGTAGTGAGGTATAAACATAAGATTGCAGAAGTGAACCGTTTGAAAGACATGTAAAGAATGTGCGATTCACTCATCTCTGCAACATTCTCATGTATGAACTTTTTAGATCCTCTTAGATTTGATAGATCTTTCACAAAACGTGCTTATAAAATGTGTTGAGCCTGGAATTATATTTCACTTACCCATCCAATGCGTGAAACAGCTCCCACAGGAATGTGGTAGCGAAGAATGTAGCCCATTTGTTTTGGATCAGCGGAACAATGCAGATGAAAATAATTTCTTGGAAGATGAGTAATGTATCTTGATATACTGTCTGCAATTAATGTTAACAAATGGTTTAGACACCTCGAAATATAAGTACCATTAGAAAATAATTTAGCGATTTACTTGTTTAACAAAGCGAATCTCCATTTCTTTTCTTCTTCGTTGAGCAGCGTTTGAGTGGATGCCATTAGGATTATGAGAGTTTTCTCTCTTAAAGAACGGTGTTCTGACTCTTTATAACGTAAAATTTCCAAGCAAAGTTTCTTCTCCTCAAAATTGACATCATATGTCACATGGTCCAAGTTGAGGTACCACCTGCGACAGTTTATATTGCTTTGCTATGATATAACATTAATGTCACACGATTTAAGCACACATTGAACAAAGTAGGCCCTAAAAATGTATACTGGCAGGGTCAGAAAGGACAAATTTGCACTAGGCTAAAAGCGAATAGCAATGATTTCTAAGGGTCGGTAGTCATAGCTGGGCAGTGGAGGGGAATACTGCCGTCCAATTTAGAGAGTAAGACATGGCCATGAGGCACACTTCTTATTACAAGCTCTAGTTAGTCACCCTACAGTGAATTTTTGCCAAGCTGGAGTGATGAATATAGCAATGGAACGGCATTTCGCAAAAGCTGTAGCGATTCATTGTTTGTTTTGATTGAATAGCTCTTTTCCTTCGGACAACACGGTATGAACAAATGACGCCTTTCACTAAGCTAGAATTTTTTATAGGAGTATCAAAGATTGCTCGAAAACTTAAACCCTTTGGGTACTATGCTGGTAACCGTTTTCTGAAAAGCCTTTTCATACACCGTAGCAGAAAAATACACTTGTGTTTCACACACTCACATTCTCGCAGGACAGAACTGTTCTCTGGAACATTGAGCAACAGTTCGATAGCGTAAGATCGAACGAATCCAAGGCTGTGTTTATTTTCTGAAAAGATCGTTTTACCGCAGTGTAGCAGGGAAAATGCGATGGAGTTTCACATGCGGCGTATTTGTTTGTCGCTAGTGTGTGGGCTGGCGTTCGGTGGCAGTGATTTCAAAACGACGAACGCGATCGCTCAGTCGATCGCGCTACGGATCTCACATGCGGAGAGAAATTTTCGTTATTTATTTCGGGATTTTCTTCTGCTTTGGAAAGAAGTTCAGATAAAACGTGTGACTCTAATACTATAAGATAACATCTGCACATTTACATGAATTTCGTGTCTACAGCAAAATAATAGCAAAAGTAGTGACTTATATGAAACATACTTTTACTCTTAATGTTACAGCGTTATAAAAGGGTCTTCTTAAAAATTGACCATGTAGCGCAGTAGTCTGAGATTTTAGCCTTTGAATAATTACTAAAACTCTCATTAAAAGTCTTGTCAAGCGAAAGGAATCGTTTTTCCATCCCGTGCTGTTTAACGAAAGTGCCGATCAAGTATCCCTATCTGCTGTCATCTGTCACATGGGACTTCCTATTCCTGATTGCGTTAGGAACAGATGATAAATACATCATTCACTGAGCTACTAGTGTTGATGAACCTAAATCTAATAGTTTAACAATTCCAATACTGTAGAATTAGTCTGCAGTAATTGATTAAGCATTTACTCTGAAAACACTGCCGACATTCTTGATGGACTGTGCAGAAAAAAATTTTCCACCATACGATAAGCTAAATTTTGCGTAAATGCTGCATAGTCACATTCACTTAGATAATACAATGTACATCTACCAACTACAGTGGAGCATGATAAAGCGATACTTTTCTAATGAATGCTCACAATCCACCACTAACCTTGTTCTTAATCCTCAAACACATTATCGTGATGCAGTCAACTATACTGATTGAGATAATAATAGCTAGAGTGACGTAGTAGTCAATCAAGACGGATATGGAATAACGGCATGCCGTATCGGAGAACCTCCACCCCCAACGCACCGTATCAAAAACGATCAAACAGTTGGCTGAAAGAAGCCAAGCCAACATATAATGTGAAAAATGTTCAAAAATTGGTGCAGATCTCACACAGAGCAACATGTGTGAAACTCAGTAAAGGACAATCCGTGACACACGAAAAAGGCATTTGTAATATGACTCCGTTTGTTATGGAAGTTCATTGAACACAATCAGTTTAATCTCTGTGGAAAACTGAGTAAAAAACTCAATCACGTCTGTTAGAGAAGTGAAAGCGTGTATGATGCAATTTTTCGAGATAGTTTCAGAGGATTTTCGTCTGGCCAGGAAAGCTAACCAAGCTCTCCTTCTTCGCGGCAGTTCACAAATGTTATCAAACCCGTGATTAAGCATGAAAACTTATGATTTAATGTCTTTGTTGATGAGAGATGCAAGGCTGTTGATACTATTAAATTGGTGCAAAAGTAATGGCAGTTTCAGACCATGGGAACCTATTATGATCAAGCTGGAACACATCTTTATTAATCGGGATCGCCGCTTCGAAAGTTCAGATAGGGACAATACGGTAACTTCCAAACACTCTGAAGCGCCGACCGGGCCGTAACTGATTGTATGGTCGTTCCTGCAAATTAAAAGACTGCAAAACTTATCCTGATGATAGAGAAGGCGATTGCAAGAATGGTACGGTGTACCTAATCTCTGATAAAAGATGCGAGAATGTATGCATTGTTGAATAGAATGGACCACTCTACGTCCGCATAAAGGAACACGAAGTTGGAAAAGTTGACATCAAACAAAACATTATATTTGACACTGTAAGGCACAAAAAATAGCTGAGATTCTGATTTGAATGTCGATACTCCTGCACAGGAATCTAGAAAATCTGTGCGGTAAGACTCTGGAGTTTTTTGGGATAACCATCAAAAATGAACCTGGAGGAGGAGTGTCACATCACTTGCGACCTTCAACCATTCCTCAGGTAGTTTTCTATGGCCTGAGCGAGATGTATTCCTACCTTATGCAAAACTGTGCAACTTGCCTCCAAGGAATGATTGGAAAACTTAAAAGTAAGAAAACGATAAGTGTTCAAAAGAAAAGCTGCTCACTGCGCGAGTCAACGTCTGCAAATTAGATCTCCAACTTAGTTTCCGAACTTGATCCAGAAATCGAAAAAAATTCATTTTTACAAATAATCGAAAATATCAAAAACATTAATTAAAGTACTTGCCGTCTGCTTGGATGCAATTCTGCCAACGCTCCGGCAACAAATCAAGCAAGGGTTGTCACCTGGTCACTAAGGAACACCAACACCAATATCATCCCGATTTGCGCTAAAAGCAATATTGATCATTTTTTGGGACCGAAGTGGGCCGATTCATTGGAACTTGTTGCAAGCTGGTCAGACCATCAGCGCTGAGCGATATTCTCAGCACTAGACCATTGCAATCGAGCCAATTCCACTTCACCGACGTCGCCAAGTCATTTTGCTTCAGGACAATGCAAAGGCACACGTTGATAAGAAAAGAAGGAAGAAGTTGACCGATTTGGGCTGGGAGCACTTGGATCATCCGCCGTATTCACCAGATCTTTCCCCGTCCTATTTCCATCTCTTCTGATTATTGGAGCACTGGCTCGACAAAAGAAGTTTTGAGACATCAATCATTTGCGTCAAGAATTGACTAGTTAGTTTTTATCGAAGAATAATGAGTTTTATGAGCGCGAAATTAATCTGTTGCAGTAGGGAGCGACTGGCAGAATGGCATCCAGACGGACGGAAAATACTTCATTCAATGTTATTTGATACTTACAATTACTTGGATAAATAAATTTTAAAATTTTTGGATCAAGTTCGGAAACTTAGTTGGAGACCTAATATTCACTAATTTTTACCGAACATGAAATTTCAATATATCTCACAATTATTATATGAGCCAACATGTCATATGATCTGATAATGGGAAATAGAAGTATAATATGACAAAAATACCAGCCAAAGAGCTATCGAGTGCAAAACATTGTATGTTCGGTGATAATTTCACCTGATTTACAGTGTAAATCATAGGTCTTCGCTATTTATGGGGAAAGTAGGGCTCCCAAGAATATTGGCTAAAAAGACTAAAAGACGACGGGTTCTGCCCGATTGACGAAGGTCGAAACACGGGTATCGGGCTGTACAAGAGCCCATTAACAGACCAAATGACATGTTGGCTCAGATAATTTATGAGATACATTGAAATTTGAGTGTGGTTCAAAGAAAACACTCAAAATCAAATCAATTCAACTTTTCCAGGATTTGAAGAAGGCTATAGTAGCAAAAAAACGACCGTTATTGCTTAACTGTATTGAGAGTAATCAACAATTTTTATTCTTATCCACCTCGCATCTGCTCAACAAGAAAACACTGATTAATCCAATCTACGTGATTGAAAATATTTGGTTTCTAAGAATCTTTAGTGGTTGATGTTCGATAACATAATCAAAGTGATCATTGGAACACGCCTAATGGGATCGGAATCATGATCCGTTTCTAACTAATTGGCCAACAATGGTCGCTGTATAACTGCGCTTATCTCGGACGAAAATGTGTAGATGAGGTTTCACATGCACTATTGTAACTGTAGATTTTACAGCCTTTCATATTTCTAAACACCGTCTATCTCGTTAACAACAAAATAACAGAAACTCACTGCAAAAATACGGTGTCATATGAAAGACACCCAGCATCCAGCAAATCAGAACTACGATATAGGTGTTTTTTACTGTCAAAAAGCCGGCACTTTGTAGAGGAAATCTGATGGCGATGACTCTGTCAAGGGAAATAGCGAAGTGAGAATAGATGCACACATTCCAGACAACCATGTTCACTGCACCGAATACTTTGTCTATGGATTCAGTGGATACATCCCTCTCACTGAAAGTGATGAGATTTTTTCATTATAGTACTTACAATTTTACCTTTTCAATTGTTGTTTTATACGGTGATAAATAGGATTGATTTCCTTTGCGTTTTTCACACATTATGTCATGAGCTGTTTGTTGGGATGTGGTGGAATTAAATATTCCAAGATAAAACTAAGAAAACATTTTGGGAGAATTTGTCCACCTAAATTCTTAAATGAGACAAAGCTGATAATTCAACGATGCCTTTCTCACTGCACTCAACCGCTTGATAAATTTCGCGAGGAAACACCCAATATCCGTTTTCAAATGTTCATAACTTTAAGGAAACAGTGATGTACTATGGAATGATATGATGCTACAGAATGGTAAAAAAAATTGGTGCACAGTGAAGAGGTGTCTTCAAAATCTCAAGATTTCGAAAAGTCGAAGAATTGCAACGGAATTTCATTCAAGCCAAATCCACAATTAGCCTTACTTTGCATGTCCTTCAAAACCTTTTAAATACCATAAAAGATGCGAAGGGTTTTTTTACCGATGAAACGCTTTCTTCGGAAAAATATGATTTACAGTGGAACTACAATTTTTAATTCCATCATTCGATAGCTTATCGAGAAATAATGTGAGGTGCCTTTCTAACTTTACAGTTCAAAAACATTTACTTGTCTCTTGTGCCCCCCAATAAGGATTAGCAATGCAGCTGCCACAATCCAAGCAGAGATTAACTTATCGTTTTAATACTGACGAATTTCAGGTGCTTTAAATCGTATTTTCTAAACCGAGAAAGTATTAACATTCACAGCAAGATGATCGGTGCGGCCCAGAAGACGAACACGAGAAGCCCACATGTATTGGCGACGCTGCGGGAGAAGCACAGTAGACCAAACGAGTTCCACAATGCTGGATTGTATCGCACGGCCAGTATAGCAGTGCTGTTTGAGGCCAAACCAAACACTCCCACCTGAAAGTCACATTTTCATTTTTCTTCACAACAGTTGAACTCCATAGCCTATCTTTGAAAAGAGAAACGTGAATAGGTAATGCGGTTTCGCGGTAGATTCGCAGCAACCCCCATTCTTCAACATCCCTATGTTAGCTGTCAGCCACCAACCGTTTCATTCATATAAATTCATTCAGTTGAAGGAATAATTACGTTTACTAAATTAACAATCATAACGATAATCAAAAATTTTATAACAAATTCTCAAAATTGCACCCTTTGTTCTCTGTACATTTACAACGACGTTTGTGAAAAGTTTGAGCTATGCTCACGCATCTTTCCACCGTAGTTTTGCTCCAAGCGCGTGTCAAAGACGTTATAAGAGTGTCTACGGTAGTGTAACGAGTACTAGAGACTTTCTCCTCCAGTATGGGCCACATGGAGCGCATCATTAGGTTAAAATCCGGCAATCTGATGACTAAATGTCCTTGCCCCAAAAGCGTGAAGATTCCTCTCGACAAATGGCGACCGTTGAGCGAGCTGAACGCGCAGAAACCAGCTTTGTTGGAGCGTAAATCCGTCCGCACCAAAGTGCTCAGTAGTCCAAGGCTCAAGTACGCGCTATAAAACTTGACGCTGATAACCAGCAGCGTTGATTTAGACGTCTCCGTCGAAGAGGATCAGCGGTGTCTTTCTGGCGGCGCAAATGCCCGACTTTTCATATTTATATGCATATACGTATATAGAGCGCATGTGGTGCAGTGGATAAAGATGCTCTGCTCTGCGCACAAGGTCGATGGCATGATCTCGCGCTCACAGCTCACCAAGCCATTCATCTCTCCAGGGTTGATAATTTGGTACGAGAGTGGTTTTCGACTTGTCTGGAAGGATAGGCAGCACTGACTCGATACAGCGGGGGGCCACCGCGAGTCATTGTAAAGGCTAGATAAGCATTCAACCACCTTAAACGAGTTCAAGAAATTGAGGACGAATGTATGGCACATCCCTCAGGAATTGATCAACGCCGAAAGCTTTATCCTTTATCTTTTATTATATATATATATATATATATATATATATATATACGGGTTTTTTCAATATACAACTAATAAAGCAGTGCTGTTATGTCAAAACTATATTTCGAAGAAGATGAGTGAAACAAGAAGTTCGGTTCTATGAAAGTTCATTCAGAGTATATATTTATCCTATAGATATCAACTTAGGTGAGGGTAATGCCGATATGTGCTTTTCTGACCAAAATTAATTTGACTGTTGTTCTCTCCGATGGATGACGTTGAAAAAAGAGTAAGAGCAGAGTGGTACAGTGGTACCACTGGCTTTTCAAAATTGCTGAACACGGGTCTAACTCTTGTTTGAAGTCGAAAGTCTTGTATCCATTGAATATGCTCAAATATGTAGTGACAACGTCACAGCACTGATGATAGCGGTAAAATAAAAGAATTCGACAAGACTTTCTAATTTGCCTAAAAATCAATTTTTTTCAACTTTCTGTTTTGCATGGTAGAAGTGAACGGTTATTTGTAGAACTTGGTGACCGAGAAAAATATTTGTAAGAAACATTTAAAAAAAAAAGGAACTGCAGTCTTTCATTACTGTCCGAGCAAATTAATATAAGTTCGCAGCATATGTCTATTTTTTGCGCCGAAATGTTTTTAATTTTATATTGATTATTAAGCCTTGATTAATTTACGGCAATGCATAAAATGCGAAGCATTCCGTGAGCAATAAAGGCTTGTCGTTGCAAGTATTCAAAATAAAGCGATGCGTAAACAAGGCTGAGCGCTAGATATCAAAAAGTGAAGTGTTTTGAAACTATTCAAATTATGAATGATAATAAGGAGACTTCAAAGCTTACCATGGCTATTATTACTGAAGCAGCTATGCTCTCTGATTCATTATACGACGGAGTGCTTGAGAGGCTCGCCATCTGAAATATGCGTGATTCTTTTGTTGACATCATAGAAGGTTCAGAGAATGTTAATTAGTGCTAATTAGAATACGAAAACAGTAGAAGGCGCTGCTCTAATATTCACATTGAAGACTTACTGAGCCAATAATTTGGGAAAAGTTATTCAGTGCCACATTTATCAGCTAGATTCACAGACCTACCAACTGCTTACGGTTGACCTCAGTTGAATTTTCATGTATGTCGCAATCTCACACAAAAACTGCTCTCCACTGATTTATGGAGTCATGATGAGTGGGTAGAAGGAGTTCTCAATATTGAATAACGATTTGGGCAGGTCGTTTTTTTATTTTAGCAAAAACTCTCAAACATTGCTCGAATTTTCTAGCTATTTGCTCTGATAAATGTTAACTTACGTTATTGCAAAGATGGGGGACCTTTGGTTGTAAGTTGGATATGAGCGTCACTTAACTGCCCAGAGGCTTTTGCGTCTTTTTGAATGACAAGAACTTATTGAGAAGATTTGGTAGGCTATAGAAGTCTATAAATTCTTCCCTAGCTTTCAATTCAGCCATTCGATCATCAACAAAGAAATAAAAGATGTGCACTTTAGACCTCGAGGAGCTTTGTCTATGAAAATATGCAACGCGGAGTTTAAGCACTTTTACTTAAAGAGCTCAGACTTCATCGCACGTGGATGCAGTCAGCAAAACTCAAAAAAGTAGGGAGAAATCAGAACTGCTTCTATTAAGACGTCTGCAGATGGTGTGATGAGAATCATTATGATCATTTGAGTCCGAAAAGCAAAGAAAGTACTAGACGATCTTCTACACGTCAAAAGTAAAGTTTGAAGGGAATGCTAGAGATGCTATCGGGAATTTTTCATACGAATTGCATCACATTTTTCTGCCTTAATTCCATAGAGACACATTACAACGAGGAGCAGAACTTTATCACTTTAATTGGCTATCGGCGCGTTGACTGGCTAAGTGTTGGGATGATTTGTTTGCTCGCATGGAGCTACTAAATATGTTAGACTTTCGGCTTTCGTAATGTTAAGAGAAGATGTTGTATAACTCGTATACTGATCTTCGTGACAATGACATCCTCCTAAAAACCAATTAAGGTTTCAAATGAGTCTTATTGCACAGCAAATTGCGATTTTATTTCTGACGTCCTCCTCTCGAAAGCCAGTTAAAACGATTCATCAAAAAAGTACAATTCTTCTTAGTTACGAGGAGACAAATGAAAAACCGATTTTATTTATTGCAGAGGATCTTTTCATAAGAATATTAGTAATCATTTGAGAGGTGAGGCTTCAAGCGACAGCCCCACGTCGCCTGTTTTCGAAAAAACCTTTTTTTTCACGTTGCTACGGGAGTAGATTAGTTGCGTTACAGACGTGCATATTTCTCGCCGGACAGAGCACGTCTTTGTACTGCTAGTAATCATTCGATAGCTTAGTCGTCTCTGATTCGAGCGCTATGCTATATCCTGAAGCGACCGCTCCCCTAACGCAGCAAGCGAAGCAAGTTTAATTCCTATCTGCCATCAAGGGGGTCTTTGACCAATTCACGTGATGCTGGCTGAGGCAGCCATGTTTAATGACGCGATGATCGTTGATTTTCGGGCATATAAATGTCTAGGGAAGTACCTCATCAGCGATACACGCGGTCACCTCACGCACAGGCATGTGAATTGACCCGGCGAGAAATATGCACGTTTGTAGAGAAAGAAATCTTCTCGTGTGGCAATGTTACAAAAGGTTTTCTTGAAAACCGGCATCAGGGGGCTGTAGCCTGAAGCCCCAGCTTTCGAATGGTTATTAACATTACTATTATAAGTACCAAATCTTTTAGAATCCTGCCGCATTTTGGGCAGCATTCTATTATGGCGACGCCCTTTGAGGCCTTTGGGAAAAGCGTGTTCTTTGCCGTTATCTGACGAATATATGATTATCTGATTAAATCAAGTGAATTTTTGAAGGCATTTTTTATTTCTCATATTGCTTGTTTTTAGCACCGTGCCGGTCAAAATGAGATTTTGTTTCACATTTGAAGATTTCTCGCCTGGTAAAAGTTTTTCATAAGAAATTTTGACTATTAGATAGAGCAAATCTTTCCAATTAAGAAAATGTGTTCGCTCTTCAGAAAGAGCTCCTCAGAGCTCCGCAATTCGCACTCTAGCCGACTAAAAGTTCTCACTAAGTGTGAAACCCAATATTCTTTCGGTCGTTACAAAGCTCAAAAGAGTCCTTTACGAAAGTCAAGTATACCATTATAATCGGAAAGATTTTCTTTATCTAAAAATCAAAGCTCATTACAACAAGACCTTTATGCAGTAAGAAATCTTCGAATGAGCGACAAAATCTAATTTCGACTGGTACGGCGCCAGTAATAAGCTATTTGAGAAATCAAGCATGCCATTGGACTTCACTTGATTTCAGCTACCGATAAATTGCAAGAATGTTTTGTAAAGGCATAAAGTACGGTTTTACCGAAAGCCTCAAGTGGCGCCACATTTTTAAACATCCGTTTCCAAAATCCTACCGCATTTTCAAACATCATATTTCACCATAAAAGTCAGGTAAGGCTTTTGTCAAATGTCTTTATTCTTGCTATCTGAGTGTATAAGTCAAAATCAACATCAATTAGGCCTAGGCCTAAGCTCAAATGCGGAGAAAAATTCCCAACTTTCTGTTCTGCAATTGACGTCGACTCATCATTTTTCTCCTTATAACTGAATACTACCTGAAGTATTCTTTCCCTCGGTTTATCTTACCGTAAGAAACCTAGGTCATCCAGGACATCTAGAATCGTGATAAGTCATGAAGAGTTCAGTGGACACAAAGCTCGATATTGTTTAAAAAGTCTCCGCTAACGACTTCAATATCACACGCTTAGTACTATATTCGATCGTATAGCACGTTATGCGACAAATATTTCAACATGTAATAATTCAACTATATGCCTTACGTTAAGCTGAGCACGTGTTTTTAAGCCAACTAAAGAAGGAAAAAAGCTTTTTGGAGATGGCTGTGGCACAGGTTTCGTGAGGAGTACGAGACATACTTAACCAACATTCTACGACGTTCAAGAAGAAGACGAAAAGCGTAATGAATGCTAGAAGCACTTAGATCCACACAATAAACTAAGTGTGATGACGAGTCGTTTAAATAAATAGATAGATATTAAAGTCTTATCCGAACTTGCAATTGACGCAAAACACAGCATAGATCATTTCAAGGATTAAGTAACTTCCTCGAAGAACATTGCCACAAGAAAGTCACCAAGCCGAACTCGTTTTTAACTCAATATCATGCCGAACTCGGAAATCGCCTACATTGAGTCATGTGACAAGTTTGAGAACACTAAGATATTAGGTGTACAAATATGACTCATGTCAATTTATCGGCAATTTCTTCAAAATTTTCATTATTAGTGTACTTCAGCAGTTGGGGCATATATAAAAATATAAAACAGACTTTGTTCCATCGCTTTATGGCTATAAATGTTCCAACTATTTCGTATATTGCGCTTTGAGTGTCATTTATCAAAGTGCTTTTGTCAGAGGACATTGGCACTAATTCAATATCGTTGCAAACGCGAAGCGTAATCTTCTTTTCGTTATTAGAACACATCATCAAAGTCAATTTACAAACCAAGCTCCGTGTCAATATCAGCAATTCTCCAGCTAACAACGTTGAATAAACTTGCAAGGACACAAAGGGCTATTGCATTCAACACAACTTTATTATCATTTTCCACAGCCACAAAGTTTGCTTTTAATCAAACTTTACTATATATAACCAAAAAACCGCTATAAAGTTGAAACAGCACACAAGGCAAAACGTTATCATTCTGTGCGATACCAAAATATACTATGAAGATCTCCTCACAAATCAGGTTCAGTAGTGGAATTTTCAGTTTTCAAACTGTTGGACAATCGTTAATAGTCGAGTAAAATGGCTCTGTAAAGTAAAAGAGGAAAAAAAGATGAACACATTTCACGCAGTGCGACAGCATTCCCATACATTCGTAATTAAGAGCGGAATTTTCGAGAAGACTTGGCGTTCTTTCCGTTAAAGTTACGTTTTTATGAGTGCACTTAATAATAAATTATTGTTCATAATGACAAAGTGTGCTTAGAATCAGAATTTCACTATATACTACCATAAAATCTAGTCTTAAGTTTAAGAGCTTGACTGCGAATTCAAAATGTTATCTTTTTAGTTAATGAAACTTAGTAGGTGTGCAAATATACTCCACCTTTTCTTGCTGCAATAATAGTATGATGATGATATGCATTCTTTTGCTTCAAAGTGCATCAAAAGCGCTATTTTTTATGTTTTATATACATAATATTTTATATAATGGTTCTCATAAGACTTTAAAGATGACAACTTTTGCATCCGAAAGCGTCGATTTTTTGAAACTTGCTTAAGGAAATTTGAATTTGGTAATTTCAAGTGGCATTCTGGCGGCATAATGTCGGGAGACTAAGGTGGGTAAGGTAAAACCTCCTAAAACCTCCCACCTTAGTTCTTTTGTGACGTTTCAAATCTGTTTTGCTACATGATGTAAAGCGATATCATGCAGCAATATTGTAAAGTTCGTGCCCCTTTGGATTATGCAATGTAATTTTTGATGAAAGCGTATAACCTTGGTGTCGTTCAGTTAAGCATTTTCTTGCGAACATTTTATTATACAGCTTGCTTGTACTTGCTCTAAGATGGAACCGCTCCAAGCCCCACTAATCTTGTGCGCTTCACTAACATTCTCGTCTACGCGCCATTCGTGCGGATTTGTTCCCACGACAGCACCATTTTAATGCACGTATAGACAAGTTGTACACCAAAATGCTCATAAAAATATACGCAGTTGAACGATAAAAATCAAAGCATTTCAAACAATACTATTAATAAATCTGCAAGATAATGTTCCCGCAATTGGCTTTTTCGAGTACAAGAGCCGTCATCTTCAAGTCCTATAACTATTTTGTACACAAAAACTTACAAATAAGTGGCATTTTAACCACACTTACAAACAGGAAGAAGAATTTGCATATCTTTGTTTATACTATTCCTGCAGCAAGTAAAAAGACGGAAGAGTCATATTTGAGCACTTAATAAATTTGCATAACTCCATTGCATATGTCTTGCCTGGATGTGCATAATTTGGCTGATTTAGGAACATAGCGGTTAGCAAGAGGGCTTGGAATAAACTCAGTGAATTGGTGAAGACTACGTTGAAAAACTTCATTATACCACTCGTCTTCATGTAAATCCAATTATGAGCTCATCTTTGATCGACAAAGAATTTCTCGAAACACGGTCACTATTAGAAAGTAGTTCGTACATTTGCTATGAAGCAAATGCTACTCATTTTGAGCTCAAGGAGAAAGTCATCATCTAATGTAGCAATTTAATTTTATTAACATCGATTTTAGATTGTCACTATCAAGAAATGACTGGAGAAGCCTTTTGTAGAGAAATCGGCGGCAGTCAAAGCCAACAACAGACCACTTCATGACATCATTAGGTTTGGAAATGTGTATTGTTTGTATTATCATTTATTAGCACGTTAAGCACTGCTCCCGGTCGCATAAGCCACAGACGATTATTCCATGAGTTCCTCTACAATGATTCTGATCTTTTCTAAAGCAACGATAATGCAAACAGTGATAAAAAGTATGATCAACATGAATCATACCTATGCACAAAACCCTCAGCCTGACAACATACTTTCCAGTGTACAAATATCGCTTATGATTTCTGAAGAGAAATCAAGACTTCGTCCAACATTTGAAAGCATCAAAACGTGAAGGTGTAGAGACGTTGTGGATAATCTCCAGGGATCTATAAATCAAAAAAGACGAAAGTTTTGCTACGAACAGTATCTTGGATTGCTTACATATCAAATTGGACTATTATATGAACTAATCTCATTTAGCATTTTGTGTTCCCAACATCCGAGTGATCTTGATGTGCATAAGAAGTTTGACAGTGAAGATCATTTAGAAGATTCAGTGAAGTGGTAGGCATCTATTTAGCCAAAATTACAGATCATTTAATGAGTAGCAAGATACATAGTACTTCTATTTTGTAATGCAAAGAAAACGAAGTTGTAGAAACGTTAGGTAAAACGGTAATTAATGGTGCGTGTTGACACTCTTAGTCACCTCCTGAAGGTCACTTTGTAGAAGAGGATATGGCAAAGTTAGTTGAAAATTGGTTCTTCGAGTTTTCAGCAGTTCCACTAAAGCAGTAATATGATTTTGATGTTGTGGACATTTTTGCTAATCAATGCTATCCAGTCACGCTCGTATCAAACGCAATGAACTTCCTCGTATATTTTGTTAAACCGTTCGGAAACGCAATAGAAATCGCTGCGTGCAAAATCAATCACAAAGCGGCAAGCGATTTTCGTTATTTAGTTAGGTTTTTTCTCCGTTTTGAAGAAAATCCTCATATTTCCATTGTATTTTGATGCATCGCGATTTATTGTACATGATCATATGCGCTTGGAGCATGTACATGAATAGAGTGAGCGCCAATTAAACTTCTAAACAAGGAGGACCGTTGAAATATCAGTCATACTGTACGAGTAAATCTCAGCAGTGATATTCTGGTGTGTTCCTTAGGAAAACACGGAGTCGCTGATCAAAGTGAAGGTTAATACGAATGTGCTGAACATGGACCAATAACTATTCAAAGCAATCATCCCTTGATAGCCTTATAGAATTGACCTTGTCGTTGAATTATCGGACACATCATCGAGAATTAAGCGAATCGACCACGTGCAATCCTGGGAAAACTGATAACTTTTTTCAATAATGAGCACTAGAGCTGCACCAGTAAGCCTTGTTGATTTACGATAAGCAAGCTGTACATACTTATCATTTCAACTGCTGACTTTGATGTACTTGTCGTGAGATACTGTAGGCTTACGTGTTTTCGTATACTAGATGAAAAGCTCCTTGGTAAGGAACGTGCACAAACTGCCCTTAATCTGAATCCCGTTCACTTGAGAACTGGAAATTGGCTCAACTGACGGACAAGGTAAAATCACATAAGATATGCGTAAAAAGAAAATTTATGACTTGCCATGCTGAATA
Source organism: Parelaphostrongylus tenuis (assembly GCA_019055375.1). Lineage (NCBI taxonomy): Eukaryota > Metazoa > Nematoda > Chromadorea > Rhabditida > Metastrongylidae > Parelaphostrongylus > Parelaphostrongylus tenuis. The sequence goes on from JAHQIW010006231.1 coordinate 37,647, forward strand.
ACAACATTCACAACATAAAGCTAGGGTTTTTTATTAAAACTAAAATAGACTAAACGGAATTGTGTTTTACCACACTACATATTTTCCCATAATGAATAATCACTTGTATGAGTTGCGAAATAATATATCTATTAGGTCCACAATTCATTTCGTTCCCATTAAGTCTAGCTTTATTGGGATTGGCAGGTCACGCTGTTTTGGGTGTTGCTCGACAACAAGGTTGTTAATGCCAACGTTTGCGGAAAATAACTCCAGAATTTGACCGCAGCAGTACGAGAGAAACGTTCGAAACGATCTAGTATTTCCCTTTTCCAGGACAACTCTCGACTTCACACTGCTTTTAATTGGAGAAACTGCTCTGACACAGTACTACCTTCATCCTATAACACCAGTATTGCTACATCAGATTGTCATCTCTTCTGCGCTCTGAAGCAGCATTTGAAGGAGCTGCAACTAGCTTAAAAATGACCTCATCGATTTCTTTGATCGCTAGTCTTCCTTTTCTGAGAGGAAATCATGTAATCTTTGCTCAACAAGTGGTTTTTATTATCGTAATGCTGATTACATTGTTATTCAATTGATCTCCTTGTATGAATGCCGTTGAGCAGATATTCGTTAACATCTACAACTTTGGATGTGTGACAATAACTGAAAGCAAAAGTGCTCGGTTTTACGAGAAAAATCTAACTTCTATTATCCGATCTCAGAATTTGTCTAATTTCGTGATCCAGCTTATTGCACCCCATCAGCAGTCCATAAATTTTTGTTCAATTCCAGATGTTATTCGACTGTCAATTCAAGATACTGCTCTTAAATGCGTCTTGTTGTACTTTATGTTTTGGTCAACTAATTTCTCGAGTATCTCAGGAACATCGTGCTAGCTTTCGAGTCCATCGTAGACCATGATTTTAATCTACCTTAATTTGAGGTTAACATCTCGCGTGAATAAAGGATGCCTAGCTTCACTGCCTAAGAAACATGAGTTTTAACTATTTGAAATCTTCTTAAGCGCAAAGCCATCAATGGTTTTGCCACTTCTCGGATGGAATTTGCATCAACAGATCGAGAAATCACCTAAGTGCATTTATTTCAATCAAAATTAAAATTAAATTAAATTGCATTCATATAAAAAGAATCGATAAAGAAATCTAGAAATCAAAACGTTCTTTGATTTCTCCATCAACTTTCGCGTAGCAGGAGACGCTCCTTAAGTTTATATTTGCATGTTCGTTTGCCTGTAAGGGGTGATGGCAATCACTTGCAAACAATCCCACTCTGAATATGAGAATGAAACAGGATTAAGGTCTAGCGTTGTTGCGCATGGTTTTCAAAACGCCGCTACCTACCTTTGGAGGCCCTTTAGTCACCGCCTTGACACCAAAATCAGAGAGTCGAAAGTGAAATAAAACAACGATGAAGCTGCAACCAAGCAGTTTTGTATAATATTTGCCTCAGAAATTGTGTTCAATTGTTCGCCATGACATAATACTTATCTCAGGCAATGCCAGACTTTTAGGAACAAAAGTCACTTGGTTTTCCTTCTGTTTTTACTCCACTGCAAAATAAAAATCAGATAGGAGCAACACCTGTTTCAGGCACTCTTAAGGATGATTTTCTAGTGGAATTCTCCCTTGTGAACAAGGAATTTGGTATTCTCAGTTTTACTGGTTACATACGATTTCTATCACGCACCCATCAATAATCTTAGAAGTCGCGCATATGAAAAATTTTTGCTTAAACGGTGAAAATGATCAGAGGCGACGAAATGGATAACACATTACAAAAATAAAAATGGCTGGTAAATATTCTCAGAATTTCCCTTCTTCTCTACGATTTATGTGCCACATTGTTCTTGATCTACCTAATAGCAGAGCTTTTAATAGATCATTTTAGACTTTTTTCCTCTAAATCTATTCATAAAGTAGGTTGAAAAAGTATGATATTGCACTCGCCTTTCCATTGCTAGAAACAATTCCCGTATAAACGTGCCAATAAAAAAGATGGCCCATTCGTGTTCAAACAGGGGCCTAATATATTGAAAACTAATTTGTAAGTAGATGAATACCGCATTTTGGTACACTGTTTACAGTGAATGTAAGTGAGCACTTTCGCTCTCGGGAATTCTAAGTTATTCAAATGAATAAAAGTCTCATCTGTTTCACAAACGCACTTACTTGAGCGACATCTGAGTGGACATCGTTGGAATAATAAAAAAATAAAATTCTGTTAAAACATAGAACTCTGTGCATCACAGAAATCTCCAAATAAAACGTGGTTCTTCACTAAGATAAACTCATATTCTACCTGCTTCTAGGTAAATCTTTTAACTAATGTGAAACTTTCCAAGATCTTATGATTCAATGTAAAAGCTACAAGCTCGACTGCCGGTCACCACTATATCAGGTGATTCCATCTAGCTTGGGGTGATTTATTACTTGCCGTCGATTTCTTCATAGAGGACTATTGAACCTCAGGAGATCGGCTGAACCGAGAGAGTGCGGTAGTGATGAGTTTCATTAGGACGAAACAGGTGCCTGTATAGCACCAGGCCTAACACCTCGAGACATGTTACAACCTTATCAGATTATATTATTTTGAGCGGGTCTATTATAAGCGGTCTACAGAAGAGGTGCATTACAATAAACTGCGCTATATCACAAAATATGTTCAAGCCATAAAATCACAGTACACTGAAAAATATTGCAAGTCAATTAGACTGGGTACGTGATGCACCTGAATGACAGTCGCTGGACAAGAGCCGCTGCCGACTTTTTTCTCGTAGTCTGAAATGAACAGTAAGAACGCCACTCTTTTGGAGGTCAGAAACAATTCCCAAGACTCTCGGGTGAAGATATTATACTCAGCAGTTTTCCATAGCAAGCTAAACATAATGAGTTTCAGTAATTTTTGATGATTGACTAGTACCTTCCTCCTTTAGCACATAATGCTTTGGGCCAACTTTTTGGATATTGAAAATTCATTATTCAACGTCATACGCCTTACAAAATTGTTCTCCTAGAGAAAGCTGACTATTTTTCATTGCTCATCGCCATAATGTCTAAAGTTTCGTCATATTCTTGCAAATGGTCCAGAATTCATTTTTAAACCATGCTTTAATAACTCTGAAAGAGCAATAATCTGCTTCAAAGTAATATGATTCATACACGTTGATATAGAAAACGGCTTCACATATGAAAACACACTGAGATTTTTTAGTTTTTTAGCACACTAGTGCCCAAACAAAACTTCATGCAGGCTTCATCCGCAAGCTATCTTGTTCGAGATAAATACTTACACTTTCTTAAGACCTCTACAGTACTTAGAGGATTTTATAGCAATGTGATTCACAATTATGCTGTAGTCTTTGATTCTACTACTTGGTACCTTATGATAGCGTAATTTTGTATATTAGTATTGAAGAGCAATGTAATTACGGTGACCTGGGCGGAAGTCTAGATGCTCTGCATTGTAACTTGCCGTCTCAAAATCATTGAAATCGGGCTATGAACATTTACATTAATGTAATCGGTGCCATCCAGAAAACGTAGATGAGCAGAGTGCCTATATTCGTCATGATGCGTGAGAAGCAGATCAGATCAAAAGAGTTCCACAACGCCGGACTGTATCGAGTAACTAGCAAAGTCAGTGCCGTGAGACCAAACCAAGTAGTCTTATCTGAATTCATTGAATCACCATCGTAACTCTACTACACATCTTTTTGTCAAATCTCCAGCTTAATACGATATATAATCCCAAGTTGTTCACAAATCAATGGAGTATTCATATCTGATTATCTAGGTTACATCACAGCTAAAAGGAGTATACCCTATTGAACAGGATTCTGTGAAGTTCAAAGAATTATCGATTGAGAATCAAGTTTATGTAATGGCACCGCATAAAACTGCAGAGTCAAAGTGGTGAAGGAGACGCTCAAGGGAGTTCGACCTCTCCTTACTTCAAACATTTTTCAAGCGAAATCCCGCCAGAAGCTTCGAGTAATCGGTTTAGTCATGCCAGTATTGTTGAATAGGCAGTTATCTAGTCCAACTGTTTCAAACATTGGAATTTCGGCTGAGCAACACGCGGCGATGTTTTATCAAAGAAAAATCATCCACTTTGAGTGATATCCACCTGTTGAGCCCTGTGGCTATACAAATATCTCCACGCCTAGTTTCGAAGCCGTTCACATGCTTAAATTAAGCTCTTTTGCATGATCTAAAATAGCTGAGGGTGTACATGCGTCTATCAAAGCTGATTTAGCGCCGTAAAGAATGACGGCATCCTTTACTTTTTTAAGGTTAGATAACTAATCGTCCAAAACGAAATTCTGGAATCACTAGAACACTTCAACTGGTTGACTAGCACGGGACCCACGCTGAGCGTGTCTGGCTTTGCCCCTCTCCCGCCCTCTCCAATCATGCCTGTCTCGCTCCCGCAACACTTCACTTTAGTACGCCTGTGGAAGAATTGTTCTTCAACTAAATCTAAGGAAACTGATGTTCATGAGAAACGGATGATTTTGAATGTCCCATTAACGCTCAACGAAACGAACATCTCCGAATGCTCCAGTTACGTCTGTCTATCTAGGTGGTGTAATTAACATGATGAACGACCTGGCTCCAGAGTTGAGCAGGAGGAACGAGCGGCTTGGCGAACGTTTAAGAGCATCGAAGATGTAGTGAAGAGGACAAAGAACATCCGACTCCGTGCCCACCTTCTCGACTCGACGATTATTCCTGCCCTAACGTATGCAGCAGAAACCTGGTCGCTAGTATGCAAGACGAAAGGTCACTTGGCGTTATTGAACGCGCAGTCGGAAGGTCGATGTTAGAAGTATTCCGTATTTCCCAAATGAGAGAAAGGATTCAAAGTTCCGACCTACTCAAGGATCGAAGATCAGAGACGCCGTTCTATTCGCCAGAATATTAAAAATAGGGTGGGCCGGACACATGATGCGTTTCAACAATAATCGAGCCAGATCATTGATGAACTTAATCATTAATCTCAAAGCTTATCGAAAATCATCCTAGGAGTTCTTAGCAATTCTACAAAGCGATGATTATGACGTTGATAGAGTGGACATTTTGCTGATCAGTACTATTCAGTCGCGTTCACAGCAGGAACAGTAAAGTAGTTCTTGCATATTTTGATTTACAACTTCTTCACTCTCTAAAACATCAAAATCAGTCGCTGGAGAAGAAATGTACACATGAACATTATAAAAAATATGAGTATTCATTTTGACCGCTCACATGCTCCACATAGTAAGCAGAACGCTTGCGTCGGATTGATTCTGGTGATCACCTGCAAAAAATGCGTTTGCTAGAACTTTTGACAAAACAAAGTGGATACTTTTCTGTTGGCGAAAAGTCCTTCAGGAAGCTCTTTTTGCTGGGCAAAAACATTGCTCAGGATTTATAGAATTTATCCGAAGCTTTGTTCTTGAAAAGTTGAAACGGTACTTGTTTTTCAAAAAGGCTTTCTAAGACGCTGTATAACTAAAAATGAAATTGTGTTTCCCACATTATCACGCGTCAACGCGCGCATTTCAACTTGAGTTCGGGAAATTTCCTCCATCCTCAGAGCTTTCAAGGTTCCTCTGTGAGTTTAGGCCTTTAATTTTTTATTGCCAAATAAACGCCAACATGTTCAAGCCTATGTACGCAAGGCATATACACGTGTGGAGATATCATAAAATATCAGAATCATTCGTTTTGTTCAAAGTTATTCAAAGGAATAACAACCGAATCTTGAACAGAAAAAGCCACACGCCTGTGAATCTCAATCTTATTTTCTCTGCTACGATGCAGTCAAAGGGTCTTTGTGAGAAAAAAATAATATTACGCAGTCGTGGTATTCACGAAATTGAGAGAATGCCAATTCTAGTGGAAGTGCTTCGTTTAGCATAAATACACCGATTACGTTAGTTGCGTGTGAAACGTAAGATTTATTTTACTGCTACAAAGCTAAGGGGCTTTTCAAAACAAACAAACTTTCGAAAATCCTAAAACCTGGGGCTCAAAATAGTTATTGATAGTCTTGAAGGAATCCTCTGTCTGGCAAAAAAGGCTCTTTCAAAAAATATTTTCCGTTAGCAGGAAATTACCCATCGTGACTAATAAACTCTACCGTCTTTATGCACAACCATTTGACTCCGAGATACGAGAGGCGAAAGTGGAATAGCACAACGATTATCCTCGAAGCTACTTAGTTTCATGTAAAAAAAATAGGTTTTGAATGTTATTGGACCATTAATAATTTTGCTCAGAAAATATACAAGGATTTATCAATAGAGTCTACGATACTAAAAAGACGATGAGTATAATGCTTAGAACGACAAAAACAGGCTAGCGGGAGTATTCATTCCAAAAGGCTTGAAAGACCTTCGATTCTATTTGACCTCTACAGAGCCAATCATACAATAATTCTAAATTTATTGAATATACGTGGATTTTACGCATAACTGGTAAGTGATTACAACAGAAATCATCCAATTTGAGAGATAAATTGACGCTAGTGAAGATTAGGCATGGAAATGCCGGAAAGGAGATAGCTGGGAAACAGTTTATTAGTATGAATGGTGGATCCACTCATCACTAGAACTGTCTTCAAGAGCAGAGAAATAGTGTTTTACTCACCCATCAGCAGCGTGAAATGATTCTCACAAGAATGTGGTAGCGAAAAATGATGCCCATTTGTTTGGAATGAGCGGGACAATATAGTAGAAAATTATTTCTTAGAGGATTAGCATTGTGTTTTGATAAATCATCTGTGAGCGCTATAAAAAATGGCAAGAGACCTTGAAAATCGTGTAATATCTAAGGAATAATTTAGCGGAAACTTGCTTGACGAAGCAAATTTCCATTTTCTTCATTTTTCTTTGGTCAGCATTTGAGTGAATGCCATTTAGATAATGAGTGTTTCTCTGCTCAAAAATCATAGAATGTTTTCCTTTTTTTTGCATAAAATTGCCAAGCAAATTCGAGACATCACCTTCACCAATTTTCATTACTCTCCTGAGATATTACGATTAAGATTTCATGTATCAAGCAAAGTATCAACTTTGCATAGGAAATTGCTGAAAATGCGTTTTCTCATGCTCCTTTCACCACACGCCAGAATATCTGTGAGCTAGTACATGCTGCAGGATCAGTTTTAAAAAGCTATCCACTTGGTTATCAATAAAACTTCTATGAACGAATAATAACAACCCCTCAAAAAATCAGTATTATTTTACTTTTAGAGGGTAATAGTGAGTGCCCTTTCAGAAAGTAAGATGTTGCGAAGGGACACTTTTTTTTCATAATACTTGGCTTGGACGATCCGTCTTCACAAAATTTGCTGGCCCTAGCACATATTCAATTCGTCTCGCCTTCTCGCGATTGTCGTTCATGGCAATAATTTCGTTTGAGCATGGCCACTGGCGCAAGTTTCACACCGTGATCTGTAGAATACTGGCAGGTATGAATATAGCCGATGCGAATATTGATATGAGTACAGCCGATGCGAACACTGATATGAATACAGCTGATTAATTCTTCTAGTAGATACGTCCGTCCAACATGTAAGAGGTCGCCCTCGGAGACGGGTGTATTCTCGCGGCGTCCACTCTACGATTCGTTTCGTCCACCTGTCGTCCGATCTTCTTAGTGTATGACCGGTTCATCTGTGCTCCACTATGGATGTGAATTCTTCTAGATCACGAAGATGAGATAAATTCCTGAGATCTGAGCTACGCAAGCCGGCAACGTGTTGTGAGTGCCGACTGATTTTCAAAAGACATCGTTCAAGCGCTCTGTGAGCCGTGCGTAGTAGTCCTGACGTGGTTGAAGTATCAGCCCACGTCTCCGCTGCTCCACAGAGCGCTGGGAGGACCGTTGAATCCAAAAAGTTAACGCGCAGTCTGGGGTCCGTTATTTGGTAGGGGGTTTTTTTGAGAGGACCACTTGTGACCCACGCTGCTCTTCTCCTTCTACCAGGTTCTTCCTTCATGTTGTTCTCCATATTCAATGAGCGACTAAGGTACACGTGCGAGTAGATCTCCGTAATCAAAGATCCATTCAGTCTGGTATCTGCATTACTGCACCAATGGTTTTTCATGAAATGAGTCTTCATGCGATTTATGCGTAGTCCGATCTTCTCCTCCGCTTCGTTATGCTCCATGAGCATCGTCTGTGCTTCAGTGGCGCTTTTATAGGCAAGACAATATCATCTCCAAAACGAAGGTTCGACAGAAATTTTCCGTCGATGGGTAACCAGCCACGAGCATTCGAATGTACAACACTCTGTGTTTGGTGAGTTCTTCACTGGACAGAGAGTGTAAAACGTACGTCGTCGCTAACTCTTATTGTGGGGACTGGAGCACCCACAGAGATTAGCAAAAGACGAGAAAGGGCAACTGTTCGACTGACGAGATCGCAAGATCGAAACACGTGTATCGGGCTCTATAAGTCAGCCCTCATTGACAGACCACTGACATGCGTGGCTCAAATAATGATTATCAGGCATATTGAAATTTGAGCTGCGGTCTTAAGAAAACACTCGAGATGAAAGATATGTTATAAAAAAAAGTGTTCAGAAATTTGTGCAAACCTCAGAGCAACACGCTTAAAACTGAGCTACGCGCATTCGAAACTCGAAAAAGTCAGTTGTAATATAACGTTGTTTTGACTGAGAGTTCATTCTATGCTGTCAGTTCAATCTTTATAGAGAAAGCTCAGCTACTAGATGTAAGAAAAAACGGTGTTGGCTGAAAGAAATCCAACATCTAGCAGATGAGAACTACGAAAGAGATGTTTCCTAATGTCACTAAGGCAGCGATTTGTAGGTGATGCGCGATGGCTACGACTCTGTTAAAGGAAATAACGCAATGAGAGTAGATGCACACATTTCAGAACATCATGCTTGCCAAATTGAACGAAGAGAAAACCCAATCCTTACTGTTTCTTATCCAACGTGGATGTTATTCTGCAATCTATCTTACATAAAAGGAAATGACCAAAGGTTTTGAGTTTATGAATGGCAATCAGAGTACAGAAAATTTTCTTGGGAGAAACCTCAACAGAATTGGCTTCCACTCTTGACCTTCAAGTCATCCTATGCTAAAGCGTTTTCAATACGAAATGGTAAGAAGATCAAGTCATCCCCTTTTCTCTCAGCCGTCACAAACAAAACAGGTACTTACAAAACATGATTCGCACAGTCACCAGTGTGTGCACAGAAAGAGAGTATGAGAAAAAATCTTCGGGCTTCGCACGAGATTACCATACCCGGTGATTACAAAGAGCGCCCTCGGAAAGGGTGAAATGGGCGTTCGAATCTTGTCCGATATTCAAAGATTTATATATCACTCGGCAAGATCAACTTACGAAACTGTAAGAGCTCCTCGTGTTAGAATCAACGAGAAAAACATTTCCAAACGATTGATTTTGTAAAATTAAAGTCCCGTTCATGCAACTCTTCATTTCCAATAAACTAAGCGCACTATTGAACGCTTATCTGAAAGAATAGTAAGACGTCACAAGTAGTGACTGAAGTACTTCCAAGTACTCTACAGCGCCAGGTAGTTTATGATTGACACTGCCAAATGTTAATTGCATAGTTTGTCCTAATGTTGAAGGCTGTACATCACATCTGATACAGTGTACTCAATTTCTGCTAAGACTTTTGATAAAGTATACATTGATGATTAGCGTTGACCACTCTGCATCCGTATAAAGGAGCATCAGGTTAAGAAAGTTGAAGCCGAGCATACACTGTACTTCCCACTCATGCGGCACAAAAGCAAAGCATTTTATAAGTGCCATAAGACCTTTTAAAAATATCAAAATATGTTATCAGAAATTCAAATTACACTGTTTTTTAAGAGAGTCCTTCATAACCAGTTAAAATAAAGCTTTCTTTGTAAGTCTGAACTAAAATTGATTAATACTAACCAGTAAGTTGATCGGTGCGGCCCAGAGGACGAACACAAGTAGACCCAAGACGTTGGCCCTGCCGTGGGAGAAGCACAGTGGACCAAACGAGACCCTCAATGCCAGATTGCATCACACGGCTAGTACGGAAGTGCTGCCTGAGACCGGACCAAACTCTCCCAACTAAATTTGACGAATTACATTTTTCTTTATGACACTCAAAGTTCTCAACTGCTTTTGAGATCAGAAATGTGGACTGATAATGCGTTTCCGCATTCCAGGTTATTCAATAATCAAAGAGATTTGAAAGTATTACAAAAGCAGAGCATGCGCTCAGAATAAAGAGCGTGTAAATCAGAGCCATTGAAATTGACACACGATCTTTAGCGGAAGCTGACTCCATTTCAAATCTACATGAAATTCTTAGTTCTATTTGGAAAAAAGCCACAGAGCATAATTTGACATTGGCTTCGTTTGCTGAAAACTCGTTTAGAGGGATGCAGCGAGACACGCAAAACTTCTAACCGTCCGCCGAGAGTTGAACTTGCACTTGACCCGTACCGGGGGCTCCGGTTACTACTACACCGCAGAGGTCCTTGCTTTGCTTTCCCTCGTTCGTCTGTGTTTATCTAAGAACTGTCAGCAACTGCCATAAATAGGGATGGTCTGGTGAGCACATATCGGCATCAAGACAGTCAATGTTAACTACTGGATATATATATATATATAGTATGCATATGTCGCACATATGTATATATATATATATGTCATACATATGGATATGTATCGCATATATATATATATATATATATATACAATCGACACAGAACTTTTTACTTCTTGTCTACAGTGATGTTTAATGTTAAAATTACATCTCCAAATTTTTGTCAACCGGCTACTATAGAAGCTGTTGAATATATGTATATATATATATATAGTATATATATATATATATATATATATATATATATATATATATATATATATATATAATATATATATATATGCATGCAAATATATGTATATGTATATTAATCTTTTTATAAGTTTTGACACTAGAGCAATAAACATCAAATTTATTTGCTCAGCAACACTATTCAAAGTATGCACCATAAGCCTGAACACGTTTCTGCCTTCTCACACTTTTTTATCAGTGCTATGACGTGCCGTTTTTTGTTTCTGATATGATTTTCGCAGTAGAATATATATTTTGATATCGGTCAGTCCCGCATTCTCTTACGAGCATTTAACAAGCTGTAAGAATGTGTTATACTGAAAATAAAAAAATGTTTAACTGGCCGCGCGCTTTTCCTCCTTCTTCTCTGGAAACATGAAAAGCATATGAATGTATAGAGGAAGTCTTGTCAAAAGTCATAGGTTTTATCAGATTTCTTTCGAAGTGGCGAAAAATTTCCTGATCAACTAACAAAATTTGGACGTCACATGTGCAACACGCCAACGGGATTTCTCAATCTTCATAACAAAACCAAGGCCCGAACCCGCCCTCCCCTCCCAGCTCACTCACTAGCCGAAAGTCAAATGTCCACTTATGTGAAAATGAATCTATTTTTTCCCGCTACACTGGAGCGGTCCGCTCATAAAATAAATACAGCGTCAAATCATTGAGCTCACGCTACGATGAACATTATATATGAAATATGCCTGTGAGAGAAAGTTGAGAAGTTATGGATAGTGGAGGATTCCGAGAGGGGAGAGAGCATCGTGGTTTAGCTCTTTCTATGTTAACACTCGGTCATTTTTTGGCGCACAAGTCTTTTTTCCGAGACTTTCAATGATTATTAGGTGGCTTAATTCTTGACGATCAGTGGTGAACTTGGTTTATGAAAGAAATCTTCTTAATGCGCTAAAGCAGACTAAAGATAATTGGAATCGCACTCGGCACGCTCTTTTTGCTTTGTATGTGGATGAGTTTTGCAACATTGGTATCAAGTCATCGCATTTCTTTCCACGTACCAATTATCTTTGAAAAACGCATTATTTTTTTGGTTGCCGAAGTGCGATAAGTTTGAGAGCACAGTTACTACTGATATCGTCGAGATTTAAGCTATCAAATGATTACTATAGATCTGCCGGAGCGCTTTTGTTCTGCGAGGAATGATAGAGTGTAGAAGAGAGACACTTTATCTTTCTGTTACAGCGCATAATGAAAGCCATTTTGAAAATGAAGCTTATTTTGAAAGTTTTCATGATTTCAGCTATCAAATGCTTATTGGAACTCTGTGAATAATTTACAGAACACGTTTTTCCCCGAAAGATCAGCTCAGGTTGTGGAGATCGAATTAAATGCCCTTTCTAAAAATCAAGTAAATCATTGAAATTATCGAAATTATGCTATTAGATGGCCGATAAACACCTAGGAAAGATGCGCCGTGTGGCAAAAAATGACTAAAGTTTGCACACAAATACGTTTTTACTGTTGCGGCCAATATTTTACTTTTTATTTTTGCTGTTACAGCAATAAAAGGCAGTTTTGAACATAACGTGCACCACTTAAAATCCTCGAGATTGAGCTATCGCGATTTCAAAAATATCAAAGGAATAGAAGACGCGATTTTTCCCAGGGGGCTGTAATAGGTAGATATAACGGACAACTATTGTCCTCAACCCCCCTCCTCCCCTCTTTTCACCTCTCTCTACCTCATTGATGAACGAGCACAATGCACAATAAGGGTTGGAAGTTTGTTCATTTTTGCAAGAGTGTTGCATAACAGCTGAAAATGAAGATCTTAAAAAAAAGAGATCTTTCTTTATATCAAAAATAAACTTCAGAAAAGGTTACTTGTGATATCCATTTTTATGTTACCTCTGACGCATAAAACTTTGCTTATAATTTCCAGTGAACCACTTATGACGTTAAAGCGGCGAGTAACATCTTGGGCGTGAAATGCAATCTGCTTTTCGTTCTCAGAGCGTATTATGATGACTATTCAAGAAAGAAATTCTTGAACTTTGGGTTATTGAATGACTAATGGATTTCTGATAAAGAGCCATTTACAAGTTTGAGCCGAGCAAATAAAGGACTATGCGAAACAAAATTTTATCTTCTCTACTACGACGTAATAAAAAGTTTTTCAAAAATCAAACGCATTATTAGGATTACGGAAATTCAAGTTTTCGAATGATTAACAATTGTCTGAAGGAAAACTTTTATCCAATGAGGAAGACCTTTCAACAATCGTCTATTTCAGCTGATGCACGCCGTCCCTTAAGGTTCAACGAAGGAGCTCTGCCCTACGAGAAATGTGCGTGTTGAAACAACAGTGTTCTCTATCTGCTACAGTTTTATGATAACTTTTTCTAAAAGCGACTATATCGTGCAATAGCTCAAGATTTAAGATTTGAAGAATCATTAACACTTTCATAGAAGGTTCTTGTCCTGTAGAATTGATCGTTTCTTCGTCTTCCCTATCTCACGGGAAAGTATTGTAATTTGATAAATTTCTACCATTCAGCATTTACACTTTTTGCGTAGAATTTGTACTGCTTAGAGTCAACTAGTGGTACTTTCTGCCCCTTTGGTAGAGTGCTAGTAATCATTCCATATCTTAAAAGAATTCGATGTGATTGTATTCTGCTTTAAGTGCGCAGTATCAACGAGAGTTTAACGTCTCGCTTTCGCGTATCAGCAATTGTTAACTTTCGGTGTGTCTGTAAGCAATAAATGGTGAGTTCAGATTATAGGATAGATGAGTGTCACGAGAGATAGCATATGGCCGAAAAAAATTACAAATAAGGTATTCTTAGTGAGAATAACACTCACGCTGCTATTAATTCGCATTTGTAGATGGCAAATCGACATCTTTGAGAAAAAAGAAAAAAATATCTTACAATTGATAATGTACATTCTTATCGTATCTAGAATAAATGAGAGCATCTTTTCTAGCTAGTCATTCTTCTGATCGCTATACTAATTGTGTAAAATATATTCAACTTCGAACATAGGGCATGTAAACCCTAGAAGTCGACTGATTTTTGATCTTGAGCATCACGTCATCTTGAACACCTTCCGTCTCCATCAAAGAATAGGGTAGGAGTAACGACACGTTTTCATTCACTCACCGACCATCTCTTTTGCAATATTTGCTTAACTTACGGAATAGAAAACATTTGTGACTTGATTGCGAATAAATATGGGTAAGATATGATCGAGAACAGTTCGAAATTTGCTTCACGTGGGCATTTTTTGTCTTCAAATGCTGATTTTTACGGGAAGCATAAGCCTGCTCCATTACGTGTGACGTCTCTGTGATAGTTTACCTTACAGTGACAATAGAATCTTTTTGAGTGATGACGAGAATCCAATTTTTTTTGGAACACTACCATATTGTCGTTGTAACGCGTTGCGCTTGCCGCGCAGCTGCGCCACCTGTGGCGTAAAAAATCAAAGTCATTGTTTAGGGATTGAAATTTTGTTTGCGAGCATGACGCTCCTTAAAAGCTGCTGCTTATTTATGATTATAGTTGAATCTTGGTTGAGCCGATACCCTCTGAAGTGCTGAGATAGCCGAGTCACAGCGAGCCGAATCAAAGCGCTCACACTTGGATTGCAGGGAGTAGACAGTTTTTGCGCGCGTCCTGTAGCAATTATGTAAATCTGGAGGAATGGGAAACTGTATGATCCGGTGACAGCGTTGAACCAACATTGGACCAGCATTGTGATTTTGAAGAATGTTAATAATAATAAAAAATTTTTGAATAATTTTGAGAGGCCAATTTTTCCTGCGTATCAATTTTCCAAATCCAGTCTCGCAAGAGTTAAAGTGAACGGTGATATGCACTATTACACAGCGAGGGAAATTAATTTAAAATCACATAAATGAACAACACGAATTGCAATATTTGACCAGTGTGTGAGCAACTCGGTAAAACGTCACACCATATGCCTATTTTTGTGTTGGAATGTCGTTGATCTCATATCATTAATCCGCACAACTTATCTGATTAGGACGGAGCAAATGAAAAGACCGACCTCATTCGTTGGAGAGGAACTTTCGTAAGAGTGTAGTGACCATTCGAAAGCTGAGACTTGATGCCACGCCCAGACGTCGCCAGTTTTACAAGACACCCTTTATGACGTTGTGGTCATCCAGATCAAAAAATATGTTTCACAATCACCTATCGCCTTCATTGTTATCACACGTATAATTTGCTGGAAGCCATATCATATATCGTAAAAAGCATATCAATGTGTAAGAAATTTTCGTATTATCGTGTTTTAAGAAATTACGCACATCGCTAGGATTGAAAATACATTACCCATCAGATAATTATCGATAGTCTAGAGGCAAAGTGCTCTGTCCAGCGAGTTTTGAAGCACAAATCAAAAACTATGAAGAGATGAAAAAGATAAAAGAGCTTTTGAAAAGCAAACACATTTTGAGTTCTTGAAGTTGTGCTATAGTCTGAGTAATAGCACTTTGAGAAACAAATTTTGCCAGCGAATATAAGCGAGATAAGAGATAAACACACGTGCGGTTTTATGCAACATGTTTTTTTTTTCTGAGCTTTATAAAAGGTGAGGTGTTTTTGAACAACCAGTGCGAGGTGGGGGTGTAGCCTCAAGTACTTAACTTTTGAAAGGTTACTAACCATCTTGAAAAGTTCTTCTCAGCAAATTAAGAACGATTTTTTACAATTTTTTCCTTTGATCAAATAGAACCCATTCATTAACCCTTTGTCAGTTCACATGTGCGTTAATAATGCAAATTCAAGTTAAAGCAATAAATAAATAACGCTGTGGATTAGACATTGAGTGAATTTTCGAAAGACTATCTATTCTCGAATCATCAACATGTTACATCCAAAACTTACAACGCCACACATCATATACATGATAGCAAACTATGGTTCTAAAAGCATGAGTGATCTATCGTACGGCAGTAGTGC
>JAHQIW010006232.1:0-87657 GCA_019055375.1 Parelaphostrongylus tenuis
ACAAACTCATTGTAATCCGTAATAACTCAATAATGTATTCCAAGCTAAGAGCATATGTGGCATAGTGGCTAGAGGTGCTTTGGCGGTCATGGCTCACCGAGCCGTAAATCCTTCCGTGTTCGATGAATCGGTACAAGACTCGTCTGGGAGGATAAGAAGCACTGACCCGATACAGCAATAGGCCACGACAAGTCATAGCAAAGACCAGATATGCGTACAATAACTTTCAAACGAATTTAAAAAATGGAGAGGAATGCATGAAGCATCCTTGGGAGAGAAATCAACGCCGAGAGCTTTATCCTTTTTATATTCCAACCTTACACAACGCGATTTCTCTTCTCAAACCTCTAACTTTATTTACGAAGGCTACACAACTGTTCATAATAGACAATGCAAAACATATTGAGTAATCATTTGCCAGTACTGGAAAAGTTTTTCATCATTCTCACTCCATTTGTTAACGGAAATGATTTCAAAATAATTCCTTGACATGATCTTTAGAATCCGTTTTGACAATCACAACCGATGAAGTCCTCGATAATCCCTATTCTCAGATTTTCTGAAAGTGCACTATCCAAGCCTTCTCCGAAATAACTCCAGCCACACTTGCAAAATGCAGAAAGCCGAGGTAAAAGTAAAAATAGTTCCGAGAAATAGACTGTCTATATTGTAGTACCTCCCAAATGATTTGCCGCTTTATTGTGGTGAAAGGTGCTCCTGAGTGTTCGGGCTGCGACGTACAGAGAGAGGTTGAACACGCCTTCAGGGCCACAAATCTGAGAGGGCGCGCAAACGTTTCCGTCCGGAAAGCCTTAAAGAGGAGACCGTGCCAAAAATGACCAATGCTTTGGTAGCTAATAGTCTCAAAGGTGGTGATCTCTATCTGATCTGCTAGGGCCGGAGACTGTTCTAATGTGGTGGCGACCTGAGGAAGCTGCGACTAGGCGTCCTTTGAGATTACAGGTAACAAAAAGAAAAATCATTAACTTCCCTGTTCTGGGGCTCACACTATTAGTGAAGAGGGGCCGTCCACTTATCCGAGAATATTATATCTCAGAAACGTCCGCAAACTGCTGAACACTGTCACCGCAGTGATTAGTGATGCAGTGTATCATGAAGTAAGGTGATGAGCGAGTCTTTTTAACACTCCTACATTTGATCAACTGAACGCCTTAGCTCAGCTTTCTAGGATATTGTAAGGAGAATTATCCCGACCAGCATTCTACGACATTCATAGGGAAGACGAAGTCCTTAAGCAGCAACCGAAGCAACAAGTAAAATGGTCGAAGGTCTTCATAGAGGACGAGCACGAAAAAACGACCAGCGCAAGAATTACTATTAAAATGAAAAAAGAGGGACTATTTCCTTTAAGAAGATTTTTGTGGTATGCAAAAACTTTAATCTGAAGTGGGAGTTGAACCCTCGTTTCACTCCTCAAATACAATATTAAAATTGTAGAGGATCAAGCTATCGAATAGTCACTAAAGTTCTCATGGAAGAGTTCTGTCCAGAGGAAAATGGTCGAATGTAAAACATGAATTCAATTTCACTGTTACAACTCATTGAAGGGGTCGCCTTCGAAATTAAATGCACCATTGAAATTTTCGAGAATTGTGCTATCAGACAGCTGCTAAATTCTAAGTTCAACCAAGAAAACGCGTTTTTCCCAAGCGGTGAAAATTGGTGCGGATAGAGGAAGAGTACGTCCGACATAGACAGAACTGGCGAAGTTCAAATAATTAACGGACTTATACGACACGACACTTTTTTTGGTACTTAGAATTTGAGGAAAGAGAAAGGAAAAGAGGATGAAAAGAAAACAGACAGAGAAAACAGGAAAAAAGAAGCAAGCACATTAACTTCTGGAAAAGAAGCAGAAGAAAACAGGGGAAACAAAATTACCAATTAGAGCTCACAAACTGCTCATTTCATCCAGTTATCTACACGCCGTATTCTACAGGTGCCCTTTGAAGGATGAGCAATCATGGATAGGAGAACAACAAAATTGTCAGCTGCAGCAGCTTGATGATTTTGACTCGTTACAAATTGAGACAAGAACTGTTCCTCCGCACTTCCCCTTATGGCAACGGCGACAACTTAATGATATTTGGAGAACATCTGCAGGATGCCGGAAGTAAATAAACAGGGAAAATTCGTCATGAAGCTCGAACCATCTGATGACGTTACCTGGTTACCTAGCCGCCACGCGTAGTGATGAGATTCATCACACGAACACGCATAGTTCAGTTGGAGCACGATTGCTGAGATTAGTGAGATGAATGTGTCAGTTAGAAGAGCGGATTCAACTCTGCTTGAGGATTAGAAGTTGTCATATCACTATTTAAAAGCTTGCGCGGAGCTCATACTTCTTCTTTCAAATTTGGTGGTTAACGTCTCTGCAATCTCACCTTCTCCTAAGCCGTTCATCTAACGCTCAGAGCCACTCAACTACGTATATTGGAGATTTCATCGATGACTTTCAAAATTATTTGTGAGATATTTCCGAAAAAGGAAAGTTGGACTTTTGAGTTGATAAGTTAAGGATTTTTTAGTTTCGTGAGACTTGCTCAGTGTAATAAATTTTTGCGAGACATATTTAGTGCTCTTTTTCTAGAATTTGGCGGTTGTCTTTACATAAATCCAGTTCAACTTTGTTTGTATTATATGACATCTTTAAGCTTCATAAATTTACGACAATGCCGCTATTGTTTCAGTTTGTGGGATGTTTTTGAGCCATTGCAATAGGATACGGTAGGGCGACAATGAGCGTTATTTTATGTGACGAGCTTCAAAATTTCGTTTTGCAGAGATGGTGACTGCAAGTGTTTGATGAATTAGTTAAAATCGCCATGCGAAGTGCAATCCGCAGCCGACGAGTGTTTGGTGTGTTGATAAAGATTTTATTATCCACTCCGGAAGTATTTCTAGGCTTTTGTAGTTCGGTACATTACAGTCGTCTCCACGCAACCGTATGGTTTTTATGCAAAGAAGACCCTTATGTGCGGCTAAAAAGCTCGCTTTCACTACTTATTTATACTCTTACTGGCAGCCTATCAATTGTATGAAGCTGTGCAAAACATATGATGATACAAACCTATTGGTTTTGGTATACCAGTACATTCAAGTGTTTTCATGGAACTCGCATAAAACAGTACACAATCTAAAAAACATATCTTTAGCTTTTTATCAGGCCTGTATGGCACTCATATAATGCTAGACACTTGTTTGGCATTACAGCCTTGTAAGTAGCATGGTGCTATCGGTTCAGCTAATCGTTTACAGGGGACGTATGTCTCTATATAATTGGCATAGTAGACATCACGAAAGGCCAAAATATGTCATCAGATTATAACTGTTTAGGCGAGGTCCAAAAAGTGCCGAATGTAATAGTATAATTCATTCTACTGCCATGAGTGGTCGACTGTTGATCATCGCAATGTCGAGAGATGAATCGACTGAAATGCGGTGAATCATTCGAATTCGATTGCTTTATGTATAGGAGGAATATAAACCCTGCATAAATTAGCTGAACCGAAAGGAACCGTATTAATGATGAGGCCTTAAGACACATAAATGTTTAGCACTGTTTAAGTGTCAAAAAGGCCTCGTGAAAAGTTTTGGATATGTTATCCGATTATATGCAGTTTTGATATATTCTTAATATACAATGCTCAAAAGTCATGACAAATCCCAAGGCGGACTGTCTATCAAACTCGCCATGCTTCAGTAATTATTATTTTTTCTTTCTTCTCAAGCAGTGCACGAGGTGTTAAAACTGTATTATTATTATTATATGCATTATTATTACATATAATAAAACGGTGAGTATGTTTAAGGATGACTTTGTGCTTGGTTACGATCAATCTAGGTCTGACAATTTTCTCTAAAGAGGTGATGAAAGTGTTTGACTGATTGGATTGTGAACAATTTGACCTTTCCAGGCTCTGACAAAGGCGACCTGCCGAAAACGTTAGCTGTTTGATTGTGTGAATATACCTTGGATTTAACATTTCGTGCTCTGCTTAAGAAGCAAGAAGAAATATAAGGATCGCTTAAAAAGCCATGAATGACAGAAAATTGGAAGCAATGAATATTTTGCTCAAAAAACAATATTTCACAAAAGGGCGCGTGGCCATATCATCGATAACCAGACCTAAAAAGCATTTTTGGAACCAAGCTGTTTTCAAGGAAGAAAGTTTCCTTCATAGAATTACGGTAGTAATTCGACAGCTTGAATTCCGGCAACTTATAATACATTACCCGGGCTTTTAGAAAAAATTCTCTGCGCTGTAACAGCGTGTTTACTTTCTTCTTTTCACTAGAGTCCATAAAACCTCCTCATTCTTTCAGTAGCCGACTGCTAACATAAATCACGGTAATTCTATAATCAGTTTTTTGTTATGAAAAGTTCCTAGATGGTACTACAACAGAGAGAAAAAAATTATGCTTCACTACACAAGTTTTCTTTGCTCGTAGTAGACACACATGCATCACAGAGCGCTATGAGCATGTAGAGGCAACCGTGTTCTATCACACTATTGTGATGAATCATAAACCTTTTTCACAAAAGAAGAAGAAAAGATCCTTTTTGATTATAAGAGAAAAAAATTGAAAACGATCCAACTCGCTGGAGTAAGAGCTTATCAGGAGAGCTAGTAAACCTTCGAAAGAAGAACCTTGATGATACAGCCTATTTGACGTTGTTCAAAAAACACCCCTCAATGATCGCTGTACCATCCAATCAAAAATTATATCTTCATACTCGCCTTTCGCATTCGTTTTCCACACGCATAATTCGCTAAAAGTGAAAAGCATATAATTCGCTCTTCGTTTTCACACGCATGTATAGATGAATTTCCCACTAGTTTCTTAGTCAAACTGGTTCAGCAGGAGTGTCTTTCGAACGCGGGTGAAAATTTCTCTAATCGAATAACAAAAATACCGATCGTCTCGCCTCTCTCCGTCCCCGCTGCTACCTCCCCTGCCAACCCCCCCCCCCTTCCTTGTGTCGGCCATCGCATTCTCGAATAGCTAGTAATGCAACTTGCCATAAATGTAAAGCTCGATGTTATTTTCCCTGCTGACCGTATATCTAGAAAATAAAAACCGGTCAGATTCAGAGAACATTACGATATCAGATATACTAACAGTCATAAATCTTTGTCCGACAAGGTTTAAAGCACAATAAGAAGACCAGAACAGATCAGAAGACCAAAAGAACTTTTACGAAGCAGACACATTTTTGAGTTCTTTGAAACTGGCGCTATGGTTTGAGTACTAGCACTCGAGTTATCTCCAGTGAAATATAAGCGAGATAGAAAAAATACTGTGGTTTTGTGAAACACGATTTCATTTTGAATGTTACCAGCGTTATAAATGAGTGTTTGGAAAACCAGCAAAGTGAATTTGTAGCTTGAAGTCTCAGCTTTCGAATTGTTGCTAAAGCTTCTGTGAAAAGTTATTCTCCGGTGAATGAGATCGGATTTTCAATTTGTTCCTTATGGTCAGAAAGAACCAAATATCTTACCTTTCTCATTCTCACACTGCGACAAATGAAGCGGATTAAAGCACTGTGCGATCAAAGTACTTCCTAGTATTGCCTTTTACAATGGACCACAATTGACACTGAGATGACCTCACATCCATTGTGCAGCAATCCACATATACGCACTGGAAGTATTCATTTCTTGCTAGCATACGTCAAAACAGAAGCATTTGAATTTTGCCGATTCAGTACAGTATTGTATTTAGAAACTTGAAGATTGCTGTAGACTCTTTTTCGCTAAGCAGTTCAACTAAAACAACACAGAATTCCCAGAACGCGGAAACTTCCGCCACATGTAACTGCGTACACATAAATCGCTTATTCAGCTCAATCGACGTTCATAAAACTTATAACAAAGTCGATAATTCTAAAGGGTCAAAGTGCTCCCGATTTGTCATTCGCGAAATAACAAAGAGAATGGATGCGTTGAAGTCAGATGATTCCTCTCAACACACTAATACACTGAAATAAAGCTTCTTTTTTTACTACAAATGTAATGTTAGTCGCATGGAAAAGTAAGAATTTCCATGTAACTTCTTATCTGCAGAGCTATAAGTGAAAAGTTATTTGTGAGTACAACGCAGGTATTCGTTTTTCTGAATAGTGCAATCTGAGGAATCATTTTTATACTATCTAATCGTCGAATTGTTGGAGTACTAATATGCACCATTTCCGTTGTGAGAGCGGTTGCAACCACAATTGAAGCAAATCAATATTTTACACTGTATTGTCTTATACAAGGCAAAGAGTTTTCGTTAAAGTGTCGAATCAAAAGAATCTTTGAGGTGCAAGAAAAAACAGTCCTTAAGCGATGACATCTGAACAAGGTCGCTTTTTTTGTGCCTATATGTAAGTAGAAGTGATATGCTCACGAATGCATCCCTCTTTTGTAATTGGAAGAATTCTATATTTGGCGAGTAGGGGAGTATGGATTTTCTACCAGTTTGTTCGATTTTGATTATTTGAAGTCAAGATACGAGGTGAATTGAACTGACGTCCTATCGTAAAAACAATATATGGATATCTCACGGGATTGTTTTTAAAGATGTGTGAATAAGATGAGCCAATGAGCAATTTGTCACCGTGGAACACAAGTGGAATGAGATTCCACTATACGTTCCTTACGAAATGTGCAATAAAAATTTCTCGCTCGCACATTATAGTGATAATGCGAGAAATTGCCTGCGTTCTATAAATATCCACTTGATGAAAGACTTGTTTAAAAGGTCGGTAAGGTGGATCAGTTCCTTGTCTACGATTAATTCTGATGCTGTATCCATTTTCTTTCCTCCGAATTTAGATTCTTGGTGTCCCATTCATTCCCCTCTATTTTGTGGACGTCAACTGGATTTTTGTAGAATCTTTGGCTTGACTAATACTTATCCCTTCAACAGCGAAGGACATTTTGTAAGTGTATTAAGTGTGACGGCTGAAGAAGGATATGAAGCTCAAACCACCACGAGTTCTGCTTTTTCGAATTTCTTGTTAAAAACATTTCTCACCAGGAGCTGCTCTTCGTTTTTTCAGTCGATATCTGCTTAACAGATTTTTTCTTCAAAAAGCACTGTGATCTTGACATTTTATCCACTACGAATATTTTATTTTCGTAACGTCGAAACTTTATTTGCAGTATCGGGAAAGGAAGGGCGGATACGAATTTCATGCCATGCTGCTTGAAGAACTTACCCATTTGCTTGAGTTTCTCTTGAAAAGAACCCCTACACGCACATACTACCATCCAACATTGTCATGCATTTTATCTTCCTCTCTGATCGACGTCTGCTATCAAATAGCAGAATCTGTCACAAAGCTTGTCCTGTCAAGACGACGTTACGCACCTATAACCGCTAAATTCGTTTTTGTCCTGCGAAAGATCTAATCTTAAAGGACGAAAAAATTCTTTTATGTTAAATCATTTAGATCTATGTTATCTCCTAGAATTTTCAGAACTAGAAATGAACAATCTTACAAACATGGGAAGAGCATTAAATAATCCTCTCATGATTTCGGTGCTGGCCACATTCTCTTCACTGATGTAAAAATGAGTTATACAGGGAATAGGTATTTGATCTATCAATATTCGAACATCCACCTATCATCAAGATTCCGAATATCCATGATCTCTAACAAATGATCAACCCAATCAGTTGTTGGAAAGAGTTTTTACGCATCTCAAAGAACAAACAATGTGCAGACGTTTGTATAGTGTTGATGTAGTTCTTACAATTAACATTGTTAATATTGTTTGACAAAATGTCTTAAGTCTTTCAAAGGTTTGATATGAAGATTCCAATGGTATACAAACGCTTCGGCGTTCTTGCAGGCCTCATCAATTTTTCACACCTTTACGGCTCATTTCTGCTACTAATAGCAGCGCGGCGCTGCAGATATAACGGTCTAGACAAACTGAAATATCATCTGATTTTGCGGTTTAGACTGATTTTTGGTTGATGACTAGACATTGGACAAACCTTTTGATATATACATAGTATTGTGGTCAAATTCCGCGACCAAGGCTGACTAAGCTTTTCTGTCTAGGATCAGAATAAACTCATAACACACCTATCTGGAAAGGAAAAGACACTACTTTGAATATACAGTAGCTTTCAAAGCTCGTTGCACAAGTCATGCATTAATTCAATTAGCTCTCTGATGTTACGGAATGGAGTCGGATAAATGGAGTATAGGTGGCCCAACCATGCCGAAAGTTCTAAGCTTTTCATCATTTTGTTATTTTTTCAAAGCTTAGATTCTCTTCATAGTATAAAGCCTCTTGATGTAAGATTGCAGAGACACAACTTGATAATGTTTAGATGCACCGATTTCATCATGATGTGAGTCTGAACTACAACCGTAGTGTTTCATTTCTCGTTATGATTGTATTACAATGATCATGGTCTTTTTGTTTTACCAAATTTTATTCCTCTCCGCACCGTAATTGTCTCGTCAGAGCGTCGGACTGCAATCGTCTTTGCCCTGTAATTAGCGAAGCATCGCTAGGCTTTGCATGCTCTTCCCATGCTTCTACAGCCTCTACCGTAACTGCTCCTCGTCTCACTTTCAGATCATCTTTATCGCTTTTTCTGCAACGTGTCTCAAGTCGGACGGGAGAGTTTAGTTGCCTTGCTTCGTGGGATTCCACGTTGCCTATCGGCTCAAGCTTCTGCGGAGACAAGCGTGTGTCCGTGACTGATGAACCTTTGGCTTCGACAACGTTAAAGTGAAGGTATTTGATAAGCCGGTCGTATTCTCTATCGATGTTGTCGACAACGATTCTAAGAGCCGATTAATAACTTGAACCCCAGTATATCCACAGTTTATAGTAGTTTTGGGACTTTGTAGTTTGAATTTGGCTTTCTTTTTTTTTCCGCAAATTAGACGATGGCCTGAACCCGTGTAGAACGTGGGAACAGCAGCAACATCGGTTATGCAAAACCTTCGATTTGCTAAGATGTAATCTATCTCATCAAGTACCCTCCAGCAGGAGACTCCCACGTCCACCGTTGAGACTAACGCTTTTGCAATTGTGAATTACCATGGATGGTGTTCGCCGTCATGATAAACTTAGATAGCCTCTCACCCTATTCATTCCATTCTAGTCTGTGGGTCCCAACGTATGTTCTCTAGACGTTCTCCAGACGTTTCCTAGGTTCATATAGAACGCTTCGACTTTGTCTTCGTCATAGCTTGACGGTGGTGCGTAAGCAACGAAGATGGTCAAGGCCTGCACTGATCTACATCGATTCAACCGCAATCGTTCGATACGGGTTGTTAATTGAATGACTAGATGAAAACTAGCAGAAAACAGTTGAGGGCAATAGATGTACAGTGGGTTGGAGTCGCTTGCTCCGAAATACTGATCACATACAAGTGAGGGCGTGTTAGCATTGCGTCGCCATGAGGAAGTCCGATCACATACCGCTTAAGTGTAGTGGCTTGAAGCCGAGGTAGCAGTATGCAAAGCTTAACATTCTTTAGAGTGCTACAGCGCCATGAAAATTCTTTACAAAAATCAAATGCATTGTTCGGTTAGACGAGATTTATAGTATCAAATGATAATTGAAAGTTCATAGGAGGAGCTTTGCTCAGCGGGAAATGTTGGATCTAAAACACAAATTGTTGGTGCCTTTGCAGCGCAGCAATGCAGCCATATGAAAAGCATAGCGCATCGTTCAAATCTTTAAAATTTGAAGTATTAGATGACTATTAAACTTGAAAAAGGAGCAAAACGCCAATTTCTCTGAAGGGATCGAACAAAGATGAGGAAAACGGAAAGGATCCAGTTCTTGCGAAACCCAATCTTATTTTGGCTGTTACAGCGCCTAAAGGGATCAGTTCCAAAAGCGAAAAAACACTGGTGGAGTTTCTGAAATTTGATATATCGACTGCTTACTATGTAAAAAGGAATAACTTTATTCTTCGAGAAAGATTTGAATAATCAACAATTTTTCTGCCATTTTAGTGTAACTATGGAGCCATTTTTGAAATAAAGTACATTCAATTTATTTTGATCTGGCTATCAAATAGTTGCTCACATCAAAAAAGATCGAAAAACATGTTCTTTTTGAAGAGTCAGAACAGGGTACAGAAAAACGCAAAAAGTACCGTTCATGAAAGCATTTAATAAGCCAGGCGGATGTTAGGTGCATTGTTTGAATAACAGCCGTATACCATCAACGGCTAGAAGCGAAAGCATAAAGAGATTGGTCGGAAGTCTCACCATCATTGTTGATTTCATTTCTACATTTTACAAAGCTCAACAATATGATGCTCAACAGGAAACAAATTTTAAACTTTCGTATCAGATTATTCACAGAACAACAAAGTATTTGACATTCAGCACATGCGTGTAAGTGACGCTGGCGTAACAAACTTCTGGGTATGTTCCTTCAAGGCAAAATTTGTTACAGATTCACTCCCAGAGGACAGGATTGGTTGTTGAGAATAATGCATGTCAGAATTTTCTCGATAAAGTGTTACAAGGAAAGGATCACTTGAAAAAAGATTTTATCACATGTGTTAGAACCTCGTGGCACTATTTTAGTAACGACAGTATCGCATGAAAAACAAAGACAAAATGCCGAAGTAGAACTGCTCCTTGGACAGTGATTCAAGTAAAGAACGCTGAAGTGCTTATTCAGTCATTTCTTTCATTTTCTTCTTAGAAAGTCTGAAATGACTGCTGAAATGACTGTGCTTTCAGTATGCTATTCGTGAGCACAAAACACTTCATTTGCATTCCAATTTGGGCACACTAGAGTTAGAGATGACGTTCGTCTACACTGATTGATATTGTGATGCCGCTTTTTTGAAAATATTCACATGTGTTCGCAAAGGTTTTGAGCTTTCTAGCCTGCAAAAACCTGGGTCAAGGATCCTTTAGATCAAGATGTAAAAACAATCCATTCCAAAAAGTGGTCCTGTATTAGATAGAACAAAAAAATCTTGGAAGTTTTAGAAAGCTCCATTTGTTGTTATCTATGTATCACTCTTAACTGGTCGTTCCGTAGATATTCGACTAATTAATTCCGGCTCCAAATTGACTATTGAAAAGTATGAGTTACGAACATAGATATTTATTGGAGAAATGGTTCGTGACATTAATGCCGAGATCTGTTGCCAACATTTGGATTATTCGGACTAAGGCCTCTGCTGCTGGCAAATTGATTTAGTTTTGTCCAAGATTGGTTCAACACAGCGCACTTTGTCTCAGTAGAACTCTACTAAGCTGCACACGGCCATGAAGACCGGAGCACAAGTTTAATTGGACAGCATCGAATTCTCTTCGTACCCGCCTACAGTCTAGACGCTGTTGCATCGGGCTATGGCCTCTTTCGATCGATGCATCACATTTTTAATGTGCGCCGCTTTGATCATTGAATGCATTTAATAAAGTATGTGAAGAATTTCTCAATTTGAGAGAGCAAAAATTCGGGGAGACCTGGAATCCTGCAGAACGGTGGCGCATAGTCGTGGACAGCAGAGGTCTATATTAGGTCATTCCTTAGGTTTTGGTAGTAAAACAATAGATTAATAACTAAAAGAATTGCAGTATGCTTTCGACATCGATCAATTGCGGATTTTTTAAACACATTTTGATGTAATGCCTATACTTGCTTCAAAATGGAGCTGTTTTAAAACAAACTCGCATCCTACTCAAGCAGAAATGGAGCGGGGGAAAAATTCTAGTGAAGCTGCGCGCAGAATTCAAGGGGCTGGGGCGATGATACAGTTGCAGAAAAGGAGGCAAAAAAACGGTTTGTGAAGCTCAAAGCTAGAAGAACAGTATGGAAGATCAGTCGCGCTAGCGCCGTTGACAGGAAGTTGCTTCGGCCTTACGCTCCGTTTCACTAGCATTTTCCTTATGCGTCATATTTGCATGAGTAGCAAGAAAATTTTTTCCACAACATCTTTATTCAAAGCGCGCAACTGAACGGCACCTAAGTTATGTTAACATGCCTGACATTTATCTCTTGAATTACGCATGTGGTCTGTTACGAGCATCTGTAGAGCCCAATACACGTGTGTCCAGCCTTCACGGTCTCATCAGTTGGTCAGTTACCTTCGTCTTGTCCAATCTTCTTGGGGAAAGTCCAAACCCTTCACATAGAGTAGGCGACGAAATACGATTTACACATGTCGTCATTAAGTGATATAAATCACTAGATTGGTAATGTTTTTGCAATCGATTGCTCTTGACTGGTTTTTTTAAATATAACAGCCAAGAGCAATCGAGCGTACAACACTACACATTCAGTTAGTTTGTAAGGCACAGCAGTTGTCGCTAGTTATCCACTGGTGAGTACGATACTCATCAGCTCCATTAAGCTTAGTTAGAAAGGACTGAATGGATACGTAAACTTTGCAATCGGTGAGGGCGTCGCAAAGGTGATCGCAGTAAGTCTAATATTAACGCCGTGTCAGATCCTTAATAAAATAAAGTCACTGAAATTTTCGTACGTGTACCCTTATCCCATCTTTACGTTAGTATTGAAGACGCATCTCTCTATATTTTCATAAGTTTCGCGCATTGATTTTGATGTACTAGACGTTTACGGGTCCCAAATTCGTTTTCTTCACTATGAGTTGGTCAATCACAAAATTTTTGTGGAGTCAAAGCATTTTCAGAATGAAAGAGTTTACCATTCGATGAGAGCGAAATAGTTCACTACGCTTATAGTGATTTGATCGCTTATTAATTCTGTACCAAAACACTGAAGTGAATAACGATCAAATAAAAATGTTGGTTCTTGAACACATCACGGCTCAATTTCATTTTCCGCCAAAGGTGCTCCTTGCGAGAAGAAGTGCCAAATGAGCGCGATGTCAACCTTCGAACGATTATCGAGCTGTTCATTACACCTTGCCACATCACTTCGACCAGTTATTTAGGATATGTTAGCAGACTCAGCAAACTTTGTTATCCCATAAAACAAATTCATGTGAAAAGAAAACTGTGCGAAGCGAAAGAGTTGCCGAGGTTTTTGAGTGTGGTGCCGTTAACATCCATTATAGGATCAATGGATCCGGTGGAGCACATATTTCAAAAGCGTTATTATCAATAAAAGTGTGAATATCCGTCACCGTGTTTTCGGCAACAAGGCAGCTACTCCATCTTACTGACTGCAAAGAACGATGGACCTCAAAGAAAACCTTCTTTCATTGCAATAGAGAACTGAAAGTGTTCGAGTGTTTTGTGCACTGATTGACTTCCAATATTCAGAAGCTCTCATACCATCATCTGGCGCATTGAATATCATAAATCTCATGAGGTGTTGTGGTGTTCTAAATTGGAAAACATCCTGACTTCAAATTCTTAGTTTAAATGACATTAAGTCAGTTTTCTTTTAATTTAAGGCATTCTACTGAATTGAAGAAGAACTGTTGTACCTCTGCTAAAAATGTTCATAAGTCTCAACACTAAGGATCCACCCAAATCCGTAGTGGATGATGAAGAACTGCTTGATATTGCAACATTTCATAAGTGATTTATACACTTTCTTTGTTTTTGCTCTTGAAACTTCATTGTGGAAGTGGAGGAGGACACCCATGGGGACGAGTTTTTAGGAGCAAAAAAATTCTATAATTTACTAATGGTCCTTCAATCATTCATACGTTGTCCCATTGAGGTTATTTGGAGAGGTTCAAAATGGATCACCTGTATCACCTGTCGTCCCGTTGATCGTCGAGTGACTCGAGCGGGTACCAGCAACTCTTCCATTTTTCCCTATCGCGTGCAAGAGAAGCCCAGTGGGTCCTCCTTGCTCTAGGAATTCGCTGAGCATCATATCTTTCTTCCATCGCTTTCGTGAAGAAATCGGACCAACGGGTCAGTGGTCTTCCTTTAGAGCGCCTTGACGTCCCGAGCAATCCAGTCGGTAACGGCTCTCGTCCATCGGTTGTCGTTGAAGCGCATCACGTGTCCGGCCCACCTTATTTTCGATATCCTGGCGTGTAGAACGGCGTCTCTGATTTTCGATCGTTGACGTAGGTCGGAAGTTCGGATCCTTTGTCTCATTTGCGAAATACGGATACTCCTAGCATCGACCTTTCGACTGCGCGTTCGATAACGGCAAGTGATCTTTCATCCTGCTTACGTAGCGACCAGGTTTCTGCTGCATACGTTAGGGCAGGGATAATTGTCGAGTCGAAAAGGTGGGCACGGAGTCGGATGTTCTTTGTCCTCTTCACTACATCTTCGATGCTCTTAAACGTTCCCCAAGCCGCTCGTTTCCTCCTGCTCAACTCTGGGGCTAGGTCGTTCATCATGTTGATTTCACGACCTAGATAGATGTAACTGGAGCATTCGGAAATTGTCGTTCCGTTGAGCGTGAATGGGGCATTAGAAACCCATCCGTTCCTCATGAACATTGTCTTCGTTAGATTCAGTTGAAGACCGATCTTTCCACAGGCGTTATCGAAATCAGTCAACATTCGTTCCGCTTGGCTGATGTTTGGTGTTATGAGGAGGATATTATCAGCAAAGCAAAGCTGGTTCAATACTCGACCGTCAATTTAGTTCTTAAATCGTCCCATTCTAATGTCTGCATGACGTTCTGGAGGGCGGTAGTGAATGATTTTGGAGGAGTTGTATTGCTTTATCGAACCCCTCTTCTTACGTCAATGGTGATGTTGTTGTAGAATGGAGATATTCTGGTCGTCAAATCTTTATAAAGCTCACGAAGGATCATTATGTACCGAGTGGGGACGCCCTGGTTATCCAGAGCCTCTATAAACCGCTTCTGCTTCCACTGAATCAAAGGCTTTTTCAGATCGATAAAAGTGAGACAGAGTGGTTGTTTGTACTCTCGCGAAACTTCAATGAGTCTTGTGATCGTGTGGATGTGGTCCATTGGTACTAAATCCTTTTCTGAACCCTGCTTGTTCGCATGGCTGTCCTTCGTCCAGTGTTCTGTCATCCTGTTCAGGATGACTCGAGTAAAGAGTTTATAGACAACGGACAGCAAGCAGATTGGGCGATAATTGCCTATGTCGTGAAGGTTCTCCCTTTTTGAACAA
This sequence comes from Parelaphostrongylus tenuis, assembly GCA_019055375.1. NCBI lineage: Eukaryota > Metazoa > Nematoda > Chromadorea > Rhabditida > Metastrongylidae > Parelaphostrongylus > Parelaphostrongylus tenuis. The sequence goes on from JAHQIW010006232.1 coordinate 15,065, forward strand.
ACAATACGGTCTTGCTGTGTTTTCCATTGAATAGGGACCTTGCATTTTGACAGGTAGCGAGTGAAGAGCCGAGCCAGGGTGTTGATGAGAACTGGCGGCAGGTTCTTCAGGTGTTCTGGTCTAATCCTGTCTGGACCGGGTGTTGCTCTGTTTTTCACCGACGATATAGCATGTCGGATTTCGGAAGGAAGGACCGGTGGAACGACATATTCGTTCTTCTTTCAATTTATATGAAATTAATTAATAATTAATTAATTAATTTTTTTTAAATTTATATTTATCAAAATGGATGAGGTTCAAGAAATCATCTGAGTCATAGTGAACTAAGAGGAATAAGTAGAGTTTGTAAAAATAATGCGCATAAACAGTAAACGGTTACAGCAATGAGTAGTTCACGGTAGATTATATTTGAATAGTAAAGGGCGATTACCTAAAAAAAAATGACAACACAAAGTCTGCCCTATAGTTCTATACGAGCAACAATTCGTGAAAACACTAACAATCTAAAAATTATTAAGAGTTATGATAAGAGAAATCTCACGCATTGTACAGCCTCGTTTTTGACATACAATTCATTCCATTCGTTTCGAGTGTTTCTTGAGACCACACGCCAAAATTGAATAAAACTGGTCAATATTTTTGAGCCATGCGCAGTTTATGGTTTTTGATTTTCTATCACTATTACAAAGCTTGAGTTTTGTGTGAAATCCGAACACCTCAGGACTGAAAGTTGTTTGTCGCAAAAATTTATTTTAGAGGTACAACATAATATTTGAGGAGCATAAACTTTTAAGAATTCGGTTTTCCCTGATGAAATATAGGACTTAGTGAAGGCACTGATGTTCTTCCCAACTACCGTTAGCTTTACCCAAGCTTCTTCTATCATTTTCTCTACTTCGTCATTCGACTTTTGCAGACTTCGCTCAAAAAACAACAATAATCTAATAATCTGACAACATGTTTTGAGCCTTCCATACGGTCAGGTACGGCACACACTAAACAGCTGCTGTTTCGCCGTTCCAGGTTCAATAGTAGCATGGTGCTTTTCCGTCCAGCGTATCCCTTGCAGTGGGAAATGTCTCTACATATATAGAAACTGACGCCGAATAACAAATCATTGTAAGTCAGGTGGTAAGCTGGTACATTGCAGTGACCAACGGTAGACATTGTGGCTGGTAAGATGAGTCATACCTCTTTGTTCCACTGATTTCATTAACCATGTTCAGAACAATATTTGATAATTTGATAACATGTTTTGAACCTTTTATGAGGTCTCTAGACAGCTGCTGTTTCGCCATTCCAAGCTCATCAGTAACACACTACATTTCGGTCCAGCCGACTTTGAGGCTGCACTAGTGAAAAACAGCTATCTGGCAACACCCCATAAAAAGCTCATAACATGTTATCAGAACTTCTCTACTGTTTTTCTATCATATTACTCATTAGACATTAGAACGAAGTTTACAATCATATAAAAGCCCCAACTATTGAATATATTGATATTGAAGAGTTGTTTCAAACTACCGGTGAACTAACATCGCAAACATTGTGCAGCGCTATATTTAACAAACAATTCATTGTTTCTGCATGTTCAACTGCAGATAACCCTAGCGAAGTCTCCTCTCATATTCCACCACTTTCTGATCACAAAACCGCCCTTACTAATGACATGAATCTGAATTGGAGTTCACACACTCCGTTGGCATATCGATCGTGTTCAATGCAGCGCGAGAGATCAGTGTAGCGCCGGTCCCTATCAGTGGCCACGCCAAAAAGTTACATTATATAAGAATTTATGGAACGATCCTTCCTGATTTTCGGGCGAGTTCGTTTTTGATGACTGTGCACCTTCCATTTATTCACTTCTATTCATTTGTAGTAGCCATATTCCAATGATTTTCTGATAAATCCAATCTTTGTTACTTATTTTGATTTCTTATTGGTTTCATCCTAATGTTTCTTCTCTAACTATTGACTTGGTGGAAAGTAATAAGCCATGACAGAAGCATTTTTTTGAATTAGTAGCGGACAGAGGTTTTCCCTTGATCGAGTATTTACAAACTGCAGCTTACTTTTCAAAAAGGTACTGATTCGAAGCTTATTACATTGCACGCTTGTATGTAATATAATTACACTGAATAATAAATAATCACGTAACATGTCAATTTATTTTTGCTTTGATGCCGCAACAGCTTTGGTCAAGTAAAGAATGTTTGTCTTGAGCACATCTGAGTTCACTTTCAGTTGCCGCTGACAGTGGCCGATGCCGAGAGGAAGTGCGAGTCAAATGGACCAGATGCCAGCATTCGAAGCGCTCTGTTGATGACATCTTGCCACATTACTCTGACCAATTCGCCATGACTATGTTCGTGGTCTATGCAAAATTTTTACTAACAAAATGAGGTTATATATGAGATAATACCATTCAAACCGAAAGAGTTCCGGAGATTGACGTGTGTATGGCGGCAACAGGCGTTATTGTCACGCCTGCCATTGCACATGCTCCTCGAATCCCTTGCCCCTGTGCGTCTCTTCTAATGCAGATTCCCGTCACTGTGTTACCGATGATGATACAGCTCTTCATATCTTTGTCGGCTGTAAACAAATATGACTCTTTAAAAACATGTCCTTCCATAATAATAGAAAATTGAAGGCTAAGAGTACTCTTTTAGCGTTATTTTCTACTTCAAGATCCCTTGAACCGTCCGCGGACATGCTGAATGCTATACCACTTTCATGAAATAAGACATGAGAAGACTCGTCAAGAAGCCTTACTGATTCTGAAGCTTTTTGCTTAAGGACCTTCATGACAGTTTACCTCTAACATCAAGACGTTTTTCCATGATTAGCTAAGAACCTTTTTTTGGACAATAATATATGCTGTTTGACTTTCTCAAGTCATATTTCCGCTTATCTTCTAGCAGGACATTCAAAAGAAACACCCACGTGCAGAATCATCCGCCAGACCGAGAGAAGCTGCCAGACATAACAATGGTTCGTAAGTGATGTTTACAGTAAGTTGATCCAAGATGACCGAGATCACAGTATCAGGTAAGAGTGCTCGACGAGCTTGGCCCTCAACAACATCAAAAACCTAAAAGAAAATACCTTTGCTAAGCTGGAAAAATTTATTTAGAAATATTTTCGATCATATCAAGCTAAAACTATGGAAGCCATACTCATAGGAATGAACAAAAGTTCTGAAAAATTATTGTAACTTCATTTCTAAGTGGAAGTCAGCAACAAAATCAACAACCACGACCACTCTTTGACTCTTTCAGGACCACCAGTTCTTATCGCTACGCGCAGTGCAAATCGCAGCAGGCGCGGATTTTTGTTATTTGATTACGGTTTTTCGCCATTTTATATATTTCTGATACTTCTTTATATACAGTCTAGGATTTCATGTGATATTTCGATACTTCAAAATCTTCTCTAACTCTCATATGTTTTTGATGCAAATATAACGTTTATGTTTGATATTAATCTATCTTTCATTACACGGTTACAGTGACGTTAGCATTCTGTCAATTACAATAATTTGTGCAAAGCATATAATTATGGACATCTACCACTTTTGCTATTAGAACTTATAACAGTGTCTAAAAATCGTAAGACAATCAATAGCATGCCAAAATGATCCCGCCCCATAAATGCAACGGCATGCCATCGACAACTCTAGCCATAACTAAGGCTTCGGTACTTTCCCATTAACCGCATCAAAAAAAAACGTATTTTATGCTCCTTCTGGCATTTTGCTCGGTAGCTGGAATCTCAAAAATCTGAACGATTTTTTTTCTAAATGACCTATATAACGCTGTAATATCAAAAATAAAATCTTTCCTCACATGTGAGCGTTTTCCACTGAGCAGAGCTTTTCGTAAAAAAAATCAGTAATTATTCGATAACAATCATTTCCAGAAGTCAGTAGAGTTTTTCGTCTTCTAAAAAACTTTTCATTGCACTGCAGCACTGATAATAAGACCGCATTTGACATGATGCGCGCTTACCTTGCATCTGTATGTGGATGGTTTTCGCGGAATTGGCATCAACATCATCTTTCAATAACTGGTCGATAGCTTGTATTTCAAAAACTCCAGCGGTGTGTGTTTGATTTTTGAAAAGAGATTACTTAGCGCACTGTGCAGAAAGTGTATGATTGTGTTGCACATTTGAGAACTCTACTCTAGGCACAGCTTTTTTCTCTCAAACTTCAAATAGCCATTCGATAAAACAAACCTCAGCAATCTCAATAATATGCTTAGTTTGCAAAAAGGATGCTTTTGTGCGTTGTTACAGCTAGAAGAATATTGATATCGCATTCGGCCCGCTTGGTGCGCATCGTTCGCCACATGTGAATTGCGCTACGTATCGACACAGCGCCAAATGCGACACTCAATATTCGTTTAGGTGTCATAACGCAATGCGAAATCCTTCTCAAAGCTAAGAACGTTATTAAAATCACTGTGATATGTGTTATCGAAAGGATGTTGAAGTTTGAGTGGTAAGCTATATCCAGCGCAAGAGACTTAAGTGAAAAAAATTTTTTTATACTATTTCTGCATAAAATGAAAAACTTTCTCAGAGATATAGCGCACCGTTCAAATTCTCGTGAATCAAACTGTTGAGTAACTAATAAAATGTCAAAAAGAATAAGAAATGCTTTAAATATGGATACGGATAAGGATAAAGAACCCTAAGTTCTATAACAAATTCGTTCTAACCCACTTATTTGCAGCACTTTGTGGTGCTGCGTACTAAGAGTCACATCGCATAGGATCCTTGAATAAGTCTTACACTGAATAAAATGTGTTTTTCTTTTACACTTTTATATATCGTCGAAACTGAGAGCAATAATGAAGATAAGTTGTTTTCTCATAGATGTGGCCTTCGTATTAAAAAGGAAATTTTCAGGACGCGGTGACATTGTTTCTGCCAAAAAAAAAAACTTTCTAAAAAGCCTTCAGTATTACTTCTTCAACATTACGTTGATAATAATTGTTTCCAGAGTACTAATTTCACTACACAAGTGCTAATAGTGCCACTGCGAATTTCAAACGACGAGCTACTTACTCATAGTGTGGAACGCGATCTCAATTTCCTTGCTACAGTACATTAGAAGATCAATGTAGTAAAATCAAAGTAATTTCTTGAGTTTACACTTTTTGAGCAATCTCATGAATATCGAAGCTTTGCTGTAAAGCCAAGCAAGCATAAGGGATAGCAAAGCATGCAATGCACTCTGAATGCGAAACTTAATCCCTGTTCGTCGTTATTACAGCGCACTAAGAAGCTTTGATAATTGGATAAATTGAAATTCAAAATGATATTCAGAATAGCCACTTTCCATGTTATCGTGCTAGCACAAAAATTCAGTGAAAAATTTTTGTTTGGTGAAAAAGCGAAGCAAACACGAATGCAAATCACACTAAACACTCTGGAGAAGAAAACGTATGATTTTCTCCGTTGTTACATATCACCGAAAATGTGCTTACAAAACCAAGCATACCGTCAGGCCTACAAACTTTTCACCCATCAAATGACTACTAAAATTCCAATGAATAATCTGCGTTTGACGAAAAAATCACGAACATGGGTGGTATATGTGGTCTTGAAAGGGAAAAAGTATGAACTACAATTGTCCACGAGTTTCTGACATCGTTCAGCAAGAATTCGAATTTGTTAGAAGCACCATTCTGCCTCCTTTGATTCGAAAAGTTCTTGACATGCTTTTCAACTTCATTGAAAGAAGCAAATCGACGGCCATTCGAAAATGTTGCCACTGATTGAAAGCAGCCATAATCGGATAAGCTCATGCAGATCCTGCAAGGTTTCCTGTGGTCAAAGTAAAATTGGCGATAAGAATGGTCACAGCCAGATTACGAGTGATTGATAGAGGTTCGGCATGCGAAGCGGCATGCAAATCACTTTCATCCCAACAAATGGTCGGCCGAAACGAGGCATATCTTTATTCAAAATTGCCCTTTTTGAATCGCTTGAACTAGTTACCCACAGCCAATTTTGTCACCGTGCCATCACCTTTACCCTTATCAATCTCACCAACGACCTTGGGAATTGCTAAGCATTTCCTCCAACAATGGCCGATCAACACACGCAAGTCATACTGTTCAATAATATTTTGGAGCCAAAATTGATGAGCCAGATAAGTATACACAAAACTATGAATGAAAGCGGGGCAAAAAGGTCGCAAAATATAAGTTTCAAATTTCCAATAACTTTTCGTTCAACTTAGTACTCTAGAAACCTAACGAATGACCGGAAAATTGGAGCTTACTATCCGCGACCTCAAACCTTTGAGGAAAAAGGTAAAAGAATTTGACCTGATGAGTGGCAAACTCACTGTTTGCATTACAAGACGTCTCACGAATGCCTGAGCTCCGTCCTTGCTAGAAGCTATGCCAGGGACTCGAGTTAGAACACTGTTCTCAGAAGAGTAAACCATGGCAACTGGCAAAGTGAATCCATTGACAGCAAAGCTCCTAGTACTCGCTGCAACAAAATTCAGTGGTTTTCGTTGTGGAAATTCAGAAGCAAAAAATATTGTAATGAATACATTTTAATGAATAGATTCCTAGGCCCATAATCTCACTTATTCAAATTTCAAAATATTTCCTAAAAGATTTGGATCGGACCAGAGTGTTCATGAAGTATTAGATATATATTAATTTTCATTAGCGTTCGCAAACTTTGACCTGAAATTGGAAATATTTCTAATATCACTGCAACTGCCTATTCATTACCTTGACCTGCAGGCAGCACTCCACATCCAAAAACTTTCGAGATTGCGGCTAGCAGCGAAAGCATGAAGAGAGCGGTCGAAAGTCTCGTCATCATTGTTGATTGCATCTCTACCTTCTACCACAGCAATTATTGATACTCGACGGGAAACAAATTTTCTACCTCTTTCATCAGATTATTCACGAAATAACAACGGATTTGACATTCAACACGTGTGTGTAGGTGACGCTGGCGTGACAGATTTCTGGGCATATTCTTTCAAGACATGATTTGTTACAGATCCACTAGGAATGGTTGTTGTGAATAAAGCATGCCAGAATTTCAAAGATAAAGAGTTACATGGAAAGGACTACTTGAAGAGAAATTTTATCAGATGCGTCAGAACCTGGTGGCACTGTTTTCAATTGATTCCCACCATTTCATTTGCAATTGTGAGGTAGGAAATCCTGACTCTCTCAAAAATAAGGAATTCGTAGTAGGAGAAAAGTCGGCAGGGCAAGCGTAGCTTAATGAGAAAAGATGTACGGAAAGATATGATTGACAAAACGCAGCACAACTTTTGATTGGAAACGTTTTTAACAATAAACTTTTTGGAAATAGAAGCACACTTGTTTTCCGTTTTGATATGTCATAGTGCTTTCCAAATCACCGCCCTACCATCTCTTTTGCTGGTGGGAAGACCTGACGTCGTTCAAAACAAGATCACACACAGAATTCATCGAAGAGCTCAGTGGATGAGATTTTAAGAAGACTACATCACTGCGTGGAAGTAAAAGGAAAAGGTGTCGGAGGTGGTGAAAAAAATACAATATGATGGCATCAGGGCCTGCTGTGAGAAACAGGAATGTTATACTTGGGTGACATTCCCAACGTACTGCGGTAGAAAATTAAGGTTGACGCTTCCAAGAAAGCAGCTGATGTTACACTGAGTTGAGGTTTCCTTCATCACTATCCTGTAAGTTGAGAGTTTCCCATTAAATTGTATGTTTATAGGGCTCCGTTTTCTCCGCTATGTTTAGGCAAAACAAAATTTGTTCCTGCTTATTTTGTTAAGTGAAACGTTATTTCGTCCGTGCGTAGTTGAAATTTATCTCATCTCTGCATATGCTCGAATGGAATCATTTGAAAACCCGAAGTGTTATTCTCTCAGTGATAAATGGGCATATCCCACATACATCGTAGTGTGAGCTGAGTAACAGAAGAAATAAACAAATGGCCAATTCAACTCTTCTAAAGCTTTCAAAATATTGCAAAATTTTTCCCAAAAAGAAAGTCCCAAATTAATTTTATTGGATCTTCTAAAAGAACAGCTGAAAATTGCATTTGATGCAAATCCTACATTTTCTCCTAGTGGATAGATTTAGGAATTGTTCTGCGCTTTACCAAATCATACTGCAGCAAATTATAGCTTGTACGCCGCATTTTAAAGAGTTCTTTGCTCTCTCGAACGTTCTGTGCTTTTTTCAGAAAACACTGATTTCACTGTGCAAGCGTCATCTTACTGGTGACTGTAATTGTTTGTGAAGGTAGGCCTTTACTCACTCCGACTAAGATGGCTACAATTCTTCGACTAGCTGACTTGCTGGCCGTGATAAATGCTGCTTGAACTGTCTCGCGAATAACAAAACGCTAACATCAACAGCGTTGGAGAATCATCAGCCGCGTTAGGAAATTGTTACTATTGATCGCTGTTTGAAGCTGAATAATTAATGCTGTACCATTTCCACATCGTAATTGTTTCGTTATGTAGCAGCTCTGTGTTGAAGAAGTTTGCGTCGTTTTAGTTGAATGCCAAGTGACTAACAGCTTTGTTACAACATTGTCCTTGTACTTCCCATAGGATGTTGTGATGAATCAACGAATCTCGCTCAGTGCTTCTTATGATAGTTCCTCTCCATTACTAGGCGATAAGTGAATCTTCGACCTCATTCGCTGGGCAGGAAATTCCAATAGGAATATTAGAAATCATTTCAAAGCTTAAATTTAGAGCTGGAACCGTACGTGGCTGGTTTTTTAGAAAAGTTCTTTCACGGCGCTGTAGGACTCAAAACAAATATTTGTTTTACTTCGGCTGAGCTTGGAAACGGGAAAAGCGCATGAATGTGTGAAAAAAATGTTGTAGTTCGCTTTGAGTCATACTCTAAATCTGGAGTTTCTCTCAGAGCGTATAAGTAAGTTCTAACTGAATAACGAACATTGCACTCTTATGTTAGAAACAGGTCGACGATCGCGTCCAGAGGGGCAGTCTTTCCAGAAAATAAGCAGAGCGTTGGAATCCTTGAATTTTACCCTATCAAATACTCACTTAAAGTTCGAAGAAAGAGCTCCGTTTGGCTAATATAAAATAGAAATTTTTCTATCTGATACAATGCTACGACGAGAGTCTGTTAAAAAAGCAAACAAATTTTTAGCAGACTACGGAAGGAGTCTTGTCCAGCGAAATCTAAGCGAATAAGAAAAAGGCGCGAGGTGTGTGAAACATAATGTGTTTCAAAATTTCCAGCATTATAAAGGGGTTTTGAAAAATCGGCCGAGTACGGGCCAGAGATTTAAGCTTTCGAATGACTACTAGCACTCCTATGAAAAAATTTTGCCCAGTGAAGGGGGTCGCATAATTATTGCTTCCCTTAGATGGAAATTTATAGTGATTTGAGTGCCAGATGCTCGTGTCTGGTGGAGCTGTGCAACTGTGATGTAGATAGCCGTGCCACGCGGTCTATCAATAAATACAAAAACGATAAAAACAAGTGCCCTGTAGAACTATTTCATCGATGATGTGAAAATAGAGATATTTTACATCACCAGATTGTGTAGCTCTATATCCCATTGCTGGTGATAAAGGATCATAACGACCTTCAGCTAGGCGCGGCGTTCGGGCGGTTGCAAAGATTGGTGCGTAAAAATTAGGGTTAATTAAGCTCCTTGAAGAGCATTATCATAAAAAAAAACAAAATATCAAACATGGGACTCCTTTAAGAACATTTAGCGAGATTGCTGCTAATGCTTTCCAAAATTTCTCCTTCTTTAAGTAAATATAGCACACTTTTGCTAAAAGGAGTTCATTTCCAGCTGTCTTTTGACTTTTTCATATCTTCTAGTTTTCCTCTAGATTTTTTCGATCTAGATCTTATAGATATCTAATGCCTTTTAAGTCAAACGATAGCTAGGAAAATTTTTACTCCTGCACTGAACATGGTGTTTGGAAACATTGACAAAACGTCCTACCTTACACAGAAGACATCTTGTGCTTGGGCTACTAGTGAAAAATGATATATTCTGCTCTTGCAGCAATCAACCCGTCTTTTTATGCTAAGCGGATTTTTTGATATGAACTTGGTAGAACCTTCTACTAAGTAAACCTCGTTATTACGATAACTTGGTGAATTATTATAATAGTAACTCCTATGAACGTTAATTTTACTGGAAAGAACGCTTAATTATCTTTTAGATTCTTACATCCTATTATAGAAGCAACAATCTTGAGAAAACACCTTTTCAACTCTTCTTGAAGAATGCATGCTTCTGAGCCATAATTTATAGCTGATACTGTTAGCAGTTTATCTGTACATTAGTCAACGAACAACAATATCAAACAAAAACAATCACAAATGGCACAGCTCTTTGTCATACATAAGTATTCCTCGGTATTTTTCCGTTATCTCTACCCTGTTTGAGCCCTTTTGTAACAACGTAGTTTCGCTTTTATATGAAGTGCGAACAATCATTATATAGTAAAACTCAATTAAATGTGAACCGTCTGTTACTCTTTCTCAAATATAGTGCTTTCTACGCCGTCTAATAAAAAAACTTGTTTCATTTGAGAAATTCTCGTTGACAAAGTCTCTTCTAAAAGCAACCAATAATCCGTTCAATGGCGCAAATCTCAGCGATTTCAAAAACATAGTCATTTTTTGGAGGTACTTCCTAGAGCACTGCAACTGTCAGAAGAAGATTGGATTTTACATTCCGAAGGGTAGGATTTGCGACTTTGGGCACAAGTTACCACCTTTTTGCAATGAATTGATTAACTGCGTAGCGTAATCTTTCTTTAGCTGCCACAATACAATAAGAAGTTTTTTCTTATAACGAAGTTCCATGGTAATCGGCGACATTTGAGTTACGGAACCACTATTGGAAGTCTAGTGAAAATGCTTTGTTCAGCAAGAAATACTTGAGTGCCAAAGACATTTTTATCTTCACTGTTAGAGCATCAAGGAAGCCATTCTAAAATAGAGTGTGCCTTCAGAATTATCGAGATTTTAGCTATGAAAAGATGATTGAAATTTTTTGAAAAGATCAAGGAACGCGTTTTTCGTCAATACCGGATGCGGACGTACACAAAGGTGCAAATTTGCAAAGCCTATTATTCTTTTGTTTGTCACAGCGTTCTAATATGTTCTCTCCAAAAACCAGGTACACCGTTAAATTTGCTGAGATTTTTTCTATATGATATTTATTAAGTTCTCATCAGCTCTTAACGGACGGCTATAGAAATCGATGAGCGCAAAGTGAAATGCGCGATTCGTTGTAATTGAGGTTTTTTTCTACGTCTGGCAGAAATTTTCGCACTTTTTGCACTACTTTGATAGAGGAGGACATTCTTTTTTCAATCATATGCTTTTGTTCAGTTATACGCGTCTTCCGTAGAGAAAAAGGATCGTTTAATACGCGATCGTACTGAATATAACATTCAATCAATTTTATTGCATTGCACAAAGGATTTCACAATAAGTATTCAGTTTTGCTCTTTACTAGCTTTACACTAGACTCAAGAGCCATCTTGGTAAATAAAACTAGGCGAAAAGCCAGAAATTTATCAAACATTATCATGCCTGCTGTATTGAAACTGTTCATAGAGAGCTTTTACTATAACCAAGTTTACATTAATCATTCGTTTATTTTCAGTTATTCACAGTTGACGTAAGTGAGAAAAGCTTGGGCGCTTATGGATAATGGAGAGTTAGAGACAACAGTGTTTGATTAAAAGGTTTGAAATATCGGCATTATGCAAACATTAGGCTAGGAATATGTGTCTCCAGAGAAGGATCCTCGAAACTTTTTCTTTATCCTCACCCATACTCAGACAAAGATATTTTTCTCTCCTTGTCTAAGGTTTTGGTAAGCATCTTAAATCATCTTAAGGTTGAATATCGAAAATCTGAAGGAGGTGTTTTATTTTTAAATGCTGTCTATATTATGCTGTAAATGTGAAGTGAAAATCGGTGCATATTTGTTAGACTTCGACTAATTTCTAAGTCGCTCTCATTCACTGGTCAGGATTTTTTTATAAAAGTGTTAGCAATAATTAGAAAACTCAAATCTCTGGCTGCATCAATGCGATGCCAATTTCCGAATCACCCTTTAATCTTGCTGTAGCATCCAGAATAAAGTGTCTTTTCTTATTGGCCTTCCGCCTTAATTCTTACCGCGCCTATAAATATCTGGAAGCACACAAACATATTAGCGTGTAGACAGTTTTCTCTTGCATCAGAATCTAGGTTTTTGTTTGAAGTCTCTGCCGATGTGGTAAAAAATCCCAAATTAAATAACAGTATTAATCCATGTGATCAACTGTTTTCAAAACCTTGTAATGAACATTCAAATTAATTCCAAAAAAAAGAATGATTTTAGCCTAAACGAGGTTGGTACGCCAGGGGCCATATACCGGTGTTTCGGAGGTATCGGCCTCCTCGTCAGTGATCCCCGCCCCACATTAAGCCCTGCATCGTAGCAAGGATGGAGGCGTATGTGATGATGTCATAGTGTACAATGACACTGGTCCATCACAACTTTCAGTCGATGGACTTCGCTGGTAGACCAAAATTAATCCATGTGATCAACTGTTTTTAAAACCTCGTAATGAACATTCAAAATAATTCCCAAGAAGTCCATCGACTGAAAGTGCTGATGGAATAGTGTCATTGTACACTATGCCATCACCACATACGCCTCCCTCCTTGCCACAATGCAGGGCTTAATGTGGGGCGGGGGTCACTGACGAGGAGGGCGAAACCTCCGAAACACTGGTGTATGGCCCTGGCGTACCAAGCTCATTTAGGCTAGAAACATTTTATTGGAATTAAATAACAATATGTCAAACGTGATCGGCCGCTCCGTTCCGGCACCGTTCCCACTCTCCGTGAGTTGGTCGATAAGCAAAGTCGCCTAATAGGTTCATAGCTGAGTAAATTGTGAAGGCAAGTCACAGCAGCGATTTGTAAGATAATCTGATGAATGTGGTAAATGTGGGAAGATAATCTGATGAATGTGGTAAAGAGAAACTCCAGAGACGACTTGTTAGTAAGATAATCGCCTGATCTACCACGTAACTCGACGGTGATCTATCGCATTATGAGTTGAAACGGCGGCAACTACTGCTATTTTATTAAGGATTTTTTCACAGCATTAACAACAACTTTAGATGAAGGCGCGTGATTTGACATAAAGATGAATTCTGTACACGTTGTCATGCCTTTCGCGCTTCGAGCGTTTCATACGCGCGATAAAAACGAAGGCAAAATGCGAGTGAGAAAAAAATCTTTTTGTGGATGCTACAGCGTTATAAAAAAAGTGTTTAAAAAAAACGGCGACGTACATATGGATATAAGATTCGAATGACTACAAGCACACCTATGAAAATCACCTGCTCTGCGATTGAGATCGGCTTAAAAATTTGTCGCCGCTTAACATTAAGCACAAATTTTTCTTCCACACTGAAGCATGTTCAGCTGGACGAAAGTTTTCATTCAAATTTATTCGGTAACCATTCAATAGCAGCAATCTCAACAAATTCAATCATCTTGTTTCAAGAAATGGCGTTTAGTAAGTTTTTACGTCTAAAAAATTACTGAGTTTCACACTCGATACCGTGTTGATTGCGCCAGCGCAATTCACATGTGGCGTGTGGTACGCGCCGAGCGTAATTCAATATTCTTTTAGGTGTAATGACGCACTAGGAAGTCTCTCTCAAAAATAAGCATATCCTCGAAATTTTCAAGATGAAAATACTCAGACGTGCAACACAGTTCTCTGCTTGCTGCTACAGCTCGCAAAGAGTTTTTTTTTTTTTTTTGAAGATAAGCACACCACTGACATCCTCGAGATTTGAGCCCTCGACTGGCTATCGAAAAGCAACGGCCTGATGCAATGTTGCAATATAAATGCACATTTGCGTTAACAAAGATTGCCGAGATTTGTGTTAACGAAGAACTGCGGAATTTCATGAGGGGAAGGCTTGCTCATTGAAGGATGCTAAAGTGTTAAATCATAGTTTCTTTCTCCCAGTGTAATGCAGGGACCTCTCTCTCCTCACACTTACTCAAGCTACCTGTTAGAATTACTTCTACGTAGACCTCTATTGGAAATGTGTAGTTATACAAGATGTACTTTCAAGGTAAGTTCTTGCAAGACTGGCGATACAAATGTAGAACAGAGGCTGGAAATTTGCTTATTTTTTACAAGGACGTGGTATTACTCTTGAAGAATGAAAAATTCAAGATGTAATCAATCTCTATAACAAAAAACGTTTTTGAGCTCTCAATAAACCATTTGCATTATGAAAATCCTTGAAATTTAGGCTATCTAATGACTAATAAAACTTTGGTGAGGAGCCATATCGAATCCCCAGCAGATCAAATGAAAAAATTGAGTGTGAAACATAATTTTCTTTTCACTGTTGCAATGCAATGAAAAGGCTTTTTGAAAAGCTGAACATGTCGTTGAAATCGCAGAGATTTGAGCTTTGGTTTTCGAATGTTTACTAAATGTGTCGGAAAAAGCTTTCATGCAGGGAGAAAGGCCTTCAAACAATCGTGTACCTCAGCTGGTAGTCCCTTAAGGGTTAAACAAATTTTATCAGGCAAGAAATATTTAGATGTGGAGCAGAATCTCATTTCGACTGTTACAGCGCAATTAAATACACAGTTCAATCACCGCCGCTTGAATCATTCAATAGGTCAGAAGAAGCATGTGAAAAGTTTTTTTAACTGATAAGAGCATAAATAGTATTTCAAACAGATTTCAGCTCTCGCAAAACGGCGGCAGAGAGTTGTAGATGATGGTGGTTTATATTAGGCCGTTTCATAGGTTTTGGACTAAAGCAATAAATTATTAACCAAAAAAAATCAAAATTCATGTTTTTGGCATCGCTCAATTGCGCGTTTTTTGCAGATAATTTGACGTTCAACTTGCTTATACTTGCATCAAGATGAGGCTTTTTGGAAAATGAATTCGAATGTTACGCAATCACGAATGATGCGTGGGGAAAATTGCTAGTGAAGAGGCCTACAGAATTGAAAGAGCTTGGGGCGATGATATGGTTGCGGAAAGGACGGCTAGGAAGTGGTTCGTGAAGCTCAAAGCCGGAGAGGACAGTTTGGATGATCAGTCGCGCTTGATGCGTAAACAGGAACCAAAATAAATCCAATTAATCCTACGCGTTGCCCTATGCGACATTCGTGCATAACTAGCATGCAAATTTGTCCCTACGACACTCGATTATAAAGTGAGTGTATGCAAGTTGTTTATCAGCATATTAGCAAGAAAATGCGCAACTGAGGATATCAAAATCATACAGTTTCGATATGCCTGATAATTCTATTTGAGCACTGCATGTGGGCTATTATGAACACTTGTAGAGCCCAATACACGTGTTTTTACCTTAACACCCTAATCAGTTAGGCAATACCCTTCGTCTTAGCCATTTCTCTTGGGTGGAAAACAACCGCCTTATACAGAGTAGGTGATGACGTACTAGTCACATGTGCCGTGAAGTGAAAGAAATTACTATATGGGCAACGTTTTTATACTCGGTTGCTCTTGGCTGATATTTATGAAATATCACAACGTTAGTTTCTTGTGTTTCCTCAACAGCACGCTCAAATTCCAACATGTCTGATAACTGTCTCTTGACCACGTATGTGGTTTTTATGAGCACTTATAGAGTCCAATACATGTGTTTCGGTATCCACACTATGATCAGTTGAACACTATCCTTCGTCTGGCCAAGTCTTCAAAGAGGGAACCGAACCTCCTTACACGGAGTGCGCATCGACGTACTATTTACGTGTGCCGCCGAGTGGAAGAAATCACTAGATGGGCAGTGTTTTTACACTCGATCACTCCTGCATGATATTTATGAAACAACATACCATTTGTTTCGAGCCTTTTCTATACTGCCCATGCAATGATATCATCTTTGAATTAAACGTGTAAATGATACGTCTGCGATTTCTCTATGTAGAGGTTGGGCTCCCCCGAGAGGATAGGCCAAAGAGACGAATGGCCTGCCCAACTGATGAGGCTGTCAAGACCGAAGCACGTGTATTGGGCTCCATGAGTGCCTATAACAGAGCAAGTGAATGGCTCAAAAGCTGGTTATCAGATAAATTCAAAATTGAGCGTGGTCTCAAGAAACACTAGAAGCGAACGACATACAATTTCAATTACTCCTGGTCACTACTGTTTAATGCTTTGGTGCCAAAACCTAGAGCAATCTAATACTTTGAAAAATAGAAAATCTTGTTTTTTTTTTCTTGATTTGTACATAAAACGAATCTTCAAGAAGATTTTCAAGACTTTTTATTCCACTTTATGAACTGAAATATGAGTGCATCCATTATCTAACCATGAAATAGTGGAATGCTAAAGTGCGATTGCTGCATTAAGCTAATATCAGTGTGATCGATCACGCAGCTAAGACCACAAAATGATACTATCAAATGTTTCGTTATGTTTTGTTTTCAGGTAGCAAACAGTTCCCAGTTTTATTGAGTCTCGGAGCGAGTATTCAGCAGAGATAAAGTTCAAAGGGAACAGCGTTGCAGCTGTTATTCCACTGGTGATAACGGACATACATCAGCTTCACTTAGCATAGCTAGAAGTGACCAAATGGATACATAGACTCTGGAATCGGATGACGCCTTGCTAAGGAGATCGCAATAAGCCTCATATAAACGTGTGCCATACCCTCAGTAGGATGAAGTTATTGAAAAACCATCGTGTTTGGAACTTCTTAATCCCATCTTTACGTCAAACAGTAAAAACGTATCTCTCTATAATTTTATAAGTTTCGTGCATTGATATGATGAATTAAACGTTATGTGATCCTAAATTTTTGTTTGGCCATTATGAGTTGGTCAACCATGGAATTCTGTGGAGTCAGAGCATTTCAAGAATGAAAGATTTCACCTTCATGCGAGTGGACTATATTGCTTTGCTTACAGCAAGTATATTCTGTTGCTTCATGATTTGCCATTTTATTGATATTGTACCAACAAAGTCCAGTGAATACCGGTTAAAGAAGTATGTTGGTCCAAATAAATTATAAGGTCACAAGAAAACGACTCTAAACGAAGGGTATAATATATTTGACGATATCCCTAGTCAATCGAGTGTACGACACTGCCCATGCAATGATATCTTCACTGAATGGAACCTGTAGATGATACATCTGCGCCTTCTCTATGTAAAGGTTGGGCTCCCCCGGGAGGATAGACTGAAAAGGCGAAGGGCCTGCCCAACTTATAAAGCCCGAAACACGTGTACTAGGCCTTATAAGTGCCCATAACAAACCACATGAATGGCTGAAAAGATATTTATCAGGCATATTGAAATTGGAGCGTGATCTTAAGAAAACATTAGGGACAAACGGCGGGCAGTTTCAATTACTCCTGATAACTAGATTTGCTGTTTATTGCTCGAGTGCCAAAACTTATGGAACAGTCTAATACTTCGAAGGATTGACAAGTGGAATTCGAGAAAATTCATTTTGATTAGCTGCCGCGAGGATGGTAAAGTAGTCGTGATAGTAATTCGACTGACATTTCGGCGATCCTCCTTCTTCAGATTCTGGACGTACGTAGTATCAGTCTGTTCAAATAATTCAGAGGTTCTTATTTATATGCTGCCTACGTCAGGTTAAAAGGTCAAACGAAGAAATGACACGAGATTTTGTGTGATGGTGACGCATGCGTCGTCCCGTTTCATTTCGGGGTTTTCGGCGTTTACGGCGGGTGAAATGAAGCGAAGGACGAATGCGTCACCATCACAAGAGATCTCTCGCCCTTTCTTTGCTTGATCTTTCAACCTGACCTAGGAAGCATACAAATAAGATTCTTCAAATCATTCAAATAGACTGATACTACATACGTCCAGGCTGTGAAGATTGCGGGTCCCCGAAACGTCAGCCGAATCAAAACAACTATTGCTTTACCAACCTCGCGTCAGCTAATCAAGATGAGCTTTCCCGATTTCAATTTATCAATTAATAATGCCGCGGTTTATAGAAAGTCGAATTTTTGAATATCTGAGGAATTGTTAATGCTGTTAATGTTCTTGATTCGCTCATAAAAACGAAATTTTAGAAAGATTCCCAAAGTTTTTGCTCTACCCTATAAAATGACAGTTGAGTGCATATACTATCTAACCGTGAAATAGTGGAGTCCTAACGAGCGGTTGTTGTATTATGCTATTATCACTTTGATCATCAAGCAGCTAAACCACAAAATGAAACTAACCAATGCCCAGCTTCATTTTGTTTGCAGATAACAATCACTTCCGAGTTTTACCTATTCTCAGTGCGAGTAATCAAAAGAGATAATGCTCAAGGGACATAGCATTTGTCACTGAGTATCCAGTGATGAGTACGACCTGCATCACCTTCATTAAGCATAGTGGCTGAAAATCGAGCACTTTTGCTTTTAGTAGGTGTTTTTGTTTTCGATGTGTTACAAAAAATGTTGTCATGATGCACCATATCAAAACAGTACAGATAAGTGAATATGAACAGATAAATCTATAACAATCCGAGTGCTGCTCAATTCCATGGAGAAAGGCTACCTTTTCACTTTGTGTCGCTCGCTATATTTGAAACTAAAAAATTTATTAGAAAACGAGAACGTAATATACCAAGTAAAAGGATTTATTGAATACCGTAAATAATAAGCTTTCATAGTAATCACTGTCAACTGCGTGGAAAACGTTGAAATATTTTTTCGTCTGAAAATCTGGTTGACTCTAGAGAAAACGGGAACTCAATATATTTTATGTTATTTGTACATCTATATATGTACTTGTATATATTTATATACATATTTATATAAATTTGTGAGCTCAATATATTTCTTTGGATTATTTAGCTTACTTGAGATTGCCATAAAATTCAGCTAGTGATTCGGCGACTTGGTCTTCTTCACAGTCACGATGGCTTCGAGTAGCTTGTCCACAGCCGTTCGTCTTCGCCATGTGGCTCTTCGTGTTCTCATCGAATTTAATCTTCCGGAGTAAAAAACTAATAAGGTGCTGCTAAATTAGGTCACTTTTCGAGCTGTGACCCACTACAGACGACTTGATTCGAGACGATTGCGAAGACCCACATTGCATGGACGAAGGAGTGTAGTCAATCGACTTGGATTATCGCTGCTTTCAAGGAGGCGGACCGCTGAAATATTAGCTGAGTAAAAATTTTTACCGAAAGATTTGAGTAGCCTAAACAATCAAGCAATGATGTCGATCATTCAAATTGAGATTAAACGATAACTGGTTGAGAAAAGAAATGCTTAATACCCGTAGATAGATAAAACCGAACTTAGACAAGGTTCGTAGAGAAAACGTACTTCTGAATTTATGTTTATGAACCTGAGTACGAAAATAGGAGTCGTCATGATGCGGATTGCATCGAAATTCATACTTGAGTACTCAGTGATGAAGGTGATTGACGTCTGGATAGAAATTTATGGACTAATTAGCAGCTCCTTTCGAAATCAAGCACAAATCATTGGCTCAATTTGCTTAATCGTCATTACTCATCATAGTAAAGTTTGGGAATAATTCAAAAGGTGAATTCAACACTTAGATGACACGATCTACACGTAACATCGATGACGAACGATAAGGTAGTGTCGTAATGACCGCAAAAAATGCGTTGGAACCAGGAGAGGCACTGTACCACTGCATTTCAATCATAATAATTTAATTTCCCTTATAATGACCGTGGTGCCGCTCGACATGTTCAGTATTTTGATTACCTACTATGGGCCATTTCACTGCATACAAATACCCTCTTTCAAATGACCAGAATTGCAGACACAAACGATATCCAGTTGTTTTGTGCTTTTTGCCGTTGATACACTGAAGTTGAACACCGTCAACGGAGTAAAGCGGTACTTTACAGCAGCCACCTTAAAATGATGGAAAACTGAGAATTTCTCATGGTCAAGCACTTGAATATTGCAGAAAAAACACTCAGGTATAACGCGCTCAAAGCCTAACCATCTAAAACTGTTTCAATAGACAACACCAACGTGACCTATCACCATTTTATACACTGAACTTAATATAGTGCCCGACAAGGCCTCAAGTGTGCATTGAAATCAATAGACAATGCTGCTTAATGTCGAAAGCTTTTATTTCTGATTGGTGTGAAGCTGTAAATACTACTTCACATTACTCTTCAAGTGAGGACTATTAGTGACCAGCAGTGTCATCGGTGTTGCCACAATTCTTTCAATATTACTGTATTTAATACAACGTCTTTCTCTCATGTTATTGAATTATACATGTGCTGAATTTTTATTTGGCTTTATTTGGGAGCCATTCAGCTTCAAATTTGACGATCAATTTGCAAAGCTATTATCCCAGAAGCTGCTTATGAGAGCTCAACAATTGAAAAGTCAAGGACTTTGGAAGAAATATCGGAATGCTCGAAGTCTTTGAATCACCCAGTATGATAGAGATTGCAGGAGAGCGACCGTCGTGATAGTAGGGCTAAGTGTTGTCTTGAAGAGACCGCTAAAAGACTCATTTTAGCGTATTATTCTTGTAAGTATGATTCTTTAAGAAATCCAATACAGATAATGTCAGGATAAACGCAAGATAAAGTTGAGTTATGCAGAAAACGGGCTGTCGACTTATCAATATTGGAAAATTCATCTTATCGTCAAGATTCTGAATATCCATGATGTCGAACAAATGATTAACCCAGTCGATTGTGGAAATAAGATTCCTATGCGCTACGGCTAGCACTTCACCGGCTCCGATTTTTTGGTAAAAATCGCATCGCATCGCATCTGAAGATCATAGATGAGCAGTCATTTTTATAGTGTTACTGTGGTTTTACAATTAACGCTGCTAATATTGTCTCATAGGCGCGTATGTGCGCAGTGGTTAGAGGTACTCTGCGTCGCACACAAGGTCGATGGTTTGATCTGGTGCTTATGGCTTATCAAACCATTCAACACTGCGAGGTTAGAAAATTAATACCAGATTGGTCTCAGACTTGTTTAGGAGGATTTGCAGCAGTGATTCGATACAACGAGAGCCTGCCGCAAGTTATTTTAAAGGCCAGGTACGCATTCAATCACCTTAATCGAAGTTAAAGCTATGCATGCCGTATCCCTCAGGGATGGATCAATGCAGAGAACTTTATCCTCGATCCTTTGATATTGCCTGATAGGTTCTCTTAAGCCTTTCAAAGGTCCGGTATGGAAATTGCAGTGGTATACGTACGTTTCAGCGTTCTCTTCACCTCATCACTACTATTCACCTCACGACTCACCACTACTACTAATTGTAGCGGCGCCGCAGATGTATTAATCTAGGCATAGTGAATTTCCACCTGTTGTTGCGGTCTACACTGATTTTCAGTCGATGACTAGAGGTTGAAGAAACTCATGATACACACGTGATCGTTAGTAAGATTCCTTCTTCATCTGGGAGCAGAACAGATATCAGACCTTCCTGAAAATATAAATACACTAATTTTAATGAACAGTAGGCATCGGAAACTTGCTGTGCAGCTTACGTATCAATAATTCAGTGATGCTATGAATGGAGCAGGATTCGTGGCGTTTAAGGCAATTTAGCAACTCCGGACGATCTCTACTTTTCATTATTTCATTTTTTTCAAAACCGAAACATATATTACATTGAAAGGCTTTTTGATGTGAGATTTCAAAGAGCACAACTTTGACATTGTTGGATGTACCGATTTAACCAAGAACACTGGTGAATCTGGATTAGAGCCGTAATGTTTCACTTCTTGTCATGATTGTTTTGCATTGAATAGTTTTTCTCTTCTCGAATTTTATGCCTCACTCATGTTTGCAATGGCGTAACAACTTCTAACATATTTCTGTGAATTTTCAATAAAGTTTCCTGATGGATCTTCCAGCAGATGTTGAATGGAGGTGAAATTGAGCGGATATAATATTGTATCATCTGTAGTGACGTCACCACTTCCAACCTAAATAAAAGATTTAAAACAAAAATCAACAGGTCACTGATTGTCATGGATGACGAGGTGAATCATAGTTTTTCATAGATTTGACGTTTTCATTTTCCTAACATAGGCGTAATGACTTCCAAATCCACTCATGTTGTCTCGAATGTGTTATGGAGCTTCTCAGTACTATCATACAATGGATTTATAAGGCAATATGGCCACTTCAATACATGACTTTATGTCGTAGTACGCGAGAAATAACAGAGCTAGAAGCAATTTTTGATATCTGATTCCAATTCAAATATTTACATATCAAAAGGAGTACTAATCGATCGTATAATTGGACAATGACCTGGATTCTCAATGGCGATCAGTTCATAACCAAAGGACGTAATTTCACAATGAGATGAGATTGTTCTCGAACTTGTTTTCATCATAGATTCTGCATTTGTTTTGACACATTTTTGTGCTTTATGCAATACATTAGTATATGTATATATATTCAGGAATGAAATAAGTGTATGAAATAATATAATACTCCATGTGCCCATATGAAAGATTCGATGTGGAAATCTTAGCGCTAAGGAATGAAGGCCTACAATCAAAAGGTCCCTTCCACATATCAACTTTCGTCGGTGAAAATGAATTCTGAGAACAGTGAAGCACACTTCACTTTATGTCTTTGTATTAAATCTTTAGTAATAACATCAACGTTCACCAAACCATTTTCTCTTTATATATGCATATATATATATATATATATATATATATTGATATGTTGCAAAGCAAATGAGTGAATATCTATTGCTGGCCAAATTCTCCCTACCATGCCTTTCTTTTCTCGAAGAAAATTCGCCCACTTTGTTCTTAAAGTGTTGAATCTCATTGCGGTTGAATTAAACAATGACATCCGCCCTATGAGTCGTTCCTATGACATGACAACGGGAATACATAGGTAAAGTCCAAAAACACTGCTTATATAACCCACCATTGAATCGATATTCAAAACTAGCATAAGTGTGGTTCGCATGTCGACAGCTAGCTTACTGATCCACTCGGCATCAGCTTCTTCTTTGTCGTCAGTGCGCTGAGTTTAGATCGTCGTTGTCGACCCTGACAGTGTAGACCAGTTCTTGTTGGCTAATACCACCAAAGTCATACTGTGAGAAAACAAGTTTGAAAACAAATCAAGTCAGGATATTTCTCACTCAGTTACCTTGAAAATATGTATAACAGACTCATGATAATGATGACAGGATGCATAGAATATATGAATCATAAAGTCTTGCAACTTTACCGCACCTGAATATTCATATTTTAGTCATGAGACTGCTAGAACTTTAAGAATAAAAAGTGGTTTGGTCTCTTGTGACCAAATTTTCTTCGGACAGTTGCTCTACTACGATGTCATCAACTCTACATATGTGGTGGGTGTGTAGGGCAATGAGGTGTCTATGCGCAATGTACTAGTCGCCAATTCAATCCTGCTCTCAGGGTTTACCGCGTGCTCGATCGCTTCGAACTGCAAGCTCTTACATAAACCAAGTATATACTCAGTCGCTTCTACTATATTGCAGAAAGTCGAGCATTATTCATTCCTCAAGGATTCTGGACCAACGCTGAGAGCTACATTCTTTTTCACCTATGTGTAAAGCTTCACGGACCTCCCTCTTTGAGAGATCCTGCCCGGTTAGTCGCGAGGGCACGTGGCGCGTCCCCAGGTGGTGGATAGGAAAATAAAACGCGAACCAAAAGCGACCGTATGATCCCAGAGACGCAGGTGGATTCAGGAGATGAGTTCCCTGCTTCTGCAGTGCCGACTTGACAAAAACTCTTTTTCTACTAGTCAAGTTGGCCAAAAGCCTGCAATCAAGTGGCTGGGAAGTACATGGGAGTCGGTTAGGAGTCGACTCCAACAAATAAGCTCCTACCGCTCCTCTGAGAGAGACTGGCAAGCTACTCGTGAGTACCCAGCCCAGACGTTCAGAGCCTGGCAAGCTATACGTTGGGTATCATAATGCCAAAAACAGTAACAAATATGGGCCTCATTCCCCTGACCCCGAAAGATACTCTGGTATGGCAACGCCAGGTAGGACGAGTACGGAGAGGCTGCTATAATCTCAGGGCCGAACTAGGCTGCCAAGATCGAAACGGACTAAAATGACGATCTGTACCTACAACGCAAGAACCCTTGCTCACGAATCCGCTGTAGAAGATCTATGATTCAAGCAAGAAGAATAAGGTACGACGTCATTGGCTTGGCTGAGACGAGAAGGCGCCATCCTTTTCACGCTGTTTATGACAGCGGAGAAGAGCTGTTCTTTGGTACATGCTATCGCAGAGGTGTCAGCGGCGTTGTCGTCCTTGTCAAATCGAATTTGACCGTGAGCATTGTATCGTTTGAACAACTAACAACACGTATCGGATGATTACGGTTGAAACGACGTGGTTCTGTGCCGGCTTTGATCATCTTCATTGCTTACCCACCAACATCAATCTATGACGAAAACTATCTGAGTTTATCATGACTACTCAAGCCATCCAAGTAACTCGCAAATCCAAAAGCCTCTTTCTCAGCGATGGACGTGGGAGTCTCCAATGGAGAGCACCACAACGAAATAGATCACATCATAGTGAATCGAAGGTTTTGTCTGACCGATGTCGTTGTTGCTCCTAAGTTCTTCACGGGATCAGACTATCGCCTCCTTCGCGCAACGTTCCAATTTTCGAGGAGAGGAAAGAAAGCCGCTAAATTCAAACAACGAAGTCTCAGAACTACCATAAACTGGGATATATTCAAATCATTAGTCGGCTCTTGGAAAGATACCGTTGTCGACAACATCGACAAAGAATGCGATGGACTCGTTGAATATCTTCACGTTAGCGCTATTAAAGTTGAGAGTCCTAAGGTCACGAGGAGACGCTTGTCTCCGCAGACACTCGAGCTGATACGTCAACGTGGAATCGCACGAGCTGCAGGCAACCGAAACCTTAAGTCCGAAGTTGCGAAAAGATGCACAGAAGCGATAAAAGAAGACTTTGAAGAGAGAAGAGCAGCAGTCATGGCAGAAGCTGCAGAAGCTGGGAGGAGCATTCGCAAAGCCCATCGAGGCTTCGCCAACTATAAGACCAAGATGATTGCACTTCGATACCCTGACGGGACACTTGCAGCTTCGAGAAGGCCTATGGAAAAAGTCATCCACCAATACTACTCGGTCTCTTCGCTGGCCATGTCCTCTTACCGTCACATAAGTTGAAAGAGGACGATTATGTCGTCCCACCGGTCCTCCCTTCCGAAATCCGACCTAAGTCATCGGTGAAGAACAGAACAACACCCGGTCCAGACAGGATTAGACCAGAACACCTGAAGAATCTGCCGCCAGTTTTCATCAACACCCTGGCTCGGCTCTTCACTCGCCACCTGTCACAATGCAAGGTCCCTATTCAATGGAAAAGCAGCAAGACCGTATTGTTGTTCAAAAAAGGGAGACCTTCATGACATAGGCAATTATCGCCCAATCTGATTGCTGTCCGTTGTCTATAAACTCTTTACTCGAGTCATCTTAATCAGGATTGACAGAACACTGGACGAAGGATAGCCATGCGAACAAGCAGGGTTCCGAAAAGGCTTCAGTACCATGGACCACATCCACACGATTACAAGACTCATTGAAGTTTAGCGAGAGTACAAGCAACCACTCTGTCTCACTTTCATCGATCTGAAGAAAGTCTTTGATTCAGTGGAAACAGAAGCGGTCATAGAGGCTCTGGATAACCAGGGCGTCCCTATTCGGTACATAATGATCCTTCGTGAGCTCTATAAAGGTTTCACGACCAAAATGTCTCTATTCTACAACAATATCACTATTGTCGTAAGATGAGGGGTTCGACAAGGCGATACAATTTCGCCAAAACTATTCGCTGCCACCCTACAAAACGTTATGCGAACATTAGAATGGGACAAATGGAAGTGAAAATTGACGGTCGACAATCAAACCATCTTTGCTTTGCTGACGATATCGTTCTCATAAAACCAAACATCAGCCAAGCGGAACGAATGTTGACCGATTTCGACAACGCCTGTGGGAAGATTGGTCTTCAAGTGAATCTAACGAAGACAATGTTTATGAGGAACGGATGGGTTTCTAATGCCCCATTCACTCTCAACGGAACGACAATCTCCGAATACTCCGTTACGTCTATCTACGTCGTGAAATCAACATGATGAAACGACCTAGCCCCAGAGTTGAGCAGGAGGAAACGAGCGGCTTGGGGAACGTTTGAGAGCATCGAAGATGTAGTGAAGAGGACAAAGAACATCCGACTCCTTGCCTACCTTTTTGACTCGACAATTATCCCTGCCCTAACGTATGCAGCAGAAACCTGGTCGCTACGTAAGCAGGATGAAAGATCACTTGGAGCTAACGAACGCGCAGTTGAAAGGTCGATGCTAGGAGTATCCCGTATTTCGCAAATGAGACAAAGGATCCGAAGTTCCGACCTACGTCAACGATCGAAAATCAGAGACGCCGTTCTACACACCAGGATATCGAAAAAAGGTGGGCCGGACACGTGATGCGCTTCAACGACAACCAATGGACGAGAGCCGTTACCGACTGGATTCCTCGGGACGTCAAGCGCTCTAGAGGAAGACCACTGACCCGTTGGTCCGATTTCTTCACGAAAGCGATGGAAGAAAGATATGATGCTCAGTGAATCCCTAGGGCGAGAAACACCCACTGGGCTACTTTTGCACGCGTAAAGAAAATGGAAGAGCTGCTGGTAGCCGCTTAAGTCACTCGACGATCAGCGGGACGTCAGGTGATACAGGTGATGTGTGAAGCTACCAGATTGTGCATCATATAAAAATCCAGAACTTCTCCAAGTACATATGCAAGTTGAGTATGAACGTTTATAGAACTGTACCAACCCTTTGGATCCATACTGACTTTAATGCATTTCTTGAATTACAATAACGACATGAGTTTTAGTCACGGCGATCTACAGTACACCTCCCATTGTGAAGGCAATGGCATTCAGATGGCCGTTTGAGCCTAAAGCAATGCTATGTGGCACCACAAAGCATATGATTTGAAAATGATAACAAAAGCTTAGAAAACTAATCTTTATTTAGAGCTTCACGAGGTTGGTATCTTTTTCCCCAATCGATTGTTCTTCTTTCCGGTCGATGGTTTTCGCGTTTGCTTGTGGCTGACGTTTCGGCGAATACGCCTTCTTCAGAGCCTGAACGTATCAATCGTTGTAGCGTTATTTATATGACTATATACTGAGAGAGGAAAAAAATAAATAAATAAATAAATTGAAAATCTACGGTGTTAATAAGCGATAACTAATTCGGGGAAAGCACTCACCTTACCATCTAATCCAGGGACTACCTATGTTGCTAGCGCCAGGGTGACGTATGAGCCCGCCCCCCGGGTCACTAGGTCAAATTATTGATAGGTGTCAGCTGGGGCCCATGTTAGAAAATCAATCTGAGATAAGGTGCCATGTGGTAGGTGATGTTAAGGCACTCTCCCTTTTTTGTTCATTTGCGGGTTTCTGGAATTTATCCAGAAAGCTTCAAGGGTCTTTCGCGCCGATGTTTTTGGTTCGTGCCCCAAGATTTTGACTACTACCTCGAAGTCGTCATCGTTGTGTCTTTGCATCCTGTGTGTACCTAGAGGTTTACTTGGATCTTTATTTGTTTTTCCGTCTAGGTGTTCTTTAATGCGGATGTGAAGTGGTCTGCCTGTTTCGCCAATATATTCGCCACCATATGTCTTACATGTGATAAGGTATATTGTACCTACGCTCATGCAAGTCGCCGTCTCTACCGTTGGGACAAATAACGCAGTCCTTTGTATTACACAGACGGTCATACAAGCGGTTTCGAACTAATTGACGACGCAGTGTTTTAGGCGGAATTTCTACAATTCCTACAGAATCTTCCAGACCACTGTTTTTTAGACACTTTCTAATAGCGGTACTGACTTCGTCTGTTATGAAAGGTAGTTTAAGAGGTACCTTATTGCTTAGGTGTGGCGCCCTGTCGTTCCCATTGCGAGGCTTTTCGCTCCTTTTGGGCCTACCGTTAGTTTTTGTCTTTTCTTTGTACCCATTAGAAATGGCTATTTTTCGCGCTAAGTCTAGTGATTCCTTTCTTCATCGTCTCCCGTACAAACACTTACAGCTGTTCGATACATATTTCGGATAAGTGCCTTTTTAGTATGTGAGGGATGGGAAGAAAGGTGATGTACCAAGATGTTTTTGTTACTAGGCTTGCGATACCATTTTGTGCTGTAGCCATTTTCATTAAGTTGAACTTGAACGTTCAAGAAGGGAAGCCAGCTCTCTGAATTTTGTTGTTCTCGCGTCAACTTAATAAACTCTGACTGTCCGTTCAAGATTTCGAAGTAATTATCCATCTCCTCTTGTGTAGAGCAGATGATAAAACAATCGTCTATATAGCGACAGTAGAGTATTGGACGCCGATGGAGAACTGGAGCTTCCACTTTTGACATAAAAGCGATGGCTAAGCTGGGTGCTAGTCTTTGCCCCATTGCCAACCCTCTAATTTGAGCGAAATATTTTCCCGACCACCTAAATATCGAACAGCTTAACATGACTTAAGGAGTGTGACAAGCTGTTGAACCGACAAGCCAAACATATCTACGTTTTGTATGTTTTCTATCAGCAATTCATGAGTGGCTTGTATTGCGACGTCATTTGAGACGTTTGTATAGAGTGCTGTAACATCAAACGACTCCATTACATACGTATGATTTGGACGCGCATTTTTAAGGTGCTCTAGGTACATATTGGTGTTGGGGAGGTGGGTTGGTATGAACTTCAGTAATTGCGACAAAATGAGGCTCTAGAAACCATGTTATCCTATCCCTCGGCCCGCCTACACAGCTAATGATTGGTCTAACTTTAAACTTAGAAGGATCGGTAGACCCAAAATCATTAGTAGAAATTTTATGTGTTTTAATGAGTGTGTATAGGACGGGGCAAGTTGGTGATTCAATTTTAGTTGACGGATAAGAGATTGTTGTAAACCAGCAGCTTTCGCCGTCCGGACCCATTCTTCGTTCAATTTTCGGTATTGTGATTTATATTCCTTTTTAGAGGAAGGTTGATAGAGAGAAGCATCTTGGAGATGTTTCTCTGTTATATCAACATCCAAGTGACGAGGAATAACTACGAATTCCCCACCCTTATCGCTAATTGATAACCGGATGTTTTTTGAGTTTATTAGCTCTCGGACTTCTTTTATACCATGTTTTTGTTTTTTGGTTAGGTTGGAGCTGAATTTATTTTGCCGTAGCGATTAAGCACATGAAAGAGTTCGTCTGAAAAAGTACGGAAGCTTGAGTCAATTTCGCTATCAGGTTGTTGCTGTTTGAAGAACGTTCGTGGGAAAGGAGGTGGTGGTAATGTTGTCTCTCTACGTTGTGCTAGACCTAACCTTTCTTGTTTCGCTTTATAACGGAGTTGATCTAGGACTTCGTGCAAATTACATGCGATAGTACGCAGCGATGTTTTGGAAAGGGGTTGAGCAGGGGAGAAGCTTGGCCTCAATTCTAATAGTGATTCGCGCACTATCCGTGAGGGTTATGCCTCCTAATATGGTAACTCTGGAGGGTTTTTGGCGCGTCTTTTACCTCAGATTTTCCTTCGAACTTGCGAGAACAGGGTTTCTTTTACTTTTGAGTCTAAATTTAAACTTGGTTTTCGCTCTCGCAGTAGATTTTCGAATTTTCTCCGCAACCTATGCTTTATGTCATATCCGATATCATCACAAATAGACATAGATTCATCTACTATTCTTTTATAAAGATTCTTATCGAAATACTGAACACAACGATGTTCTTTATAGACGCACTTCTCTAGAAGTGAGAACAGTTGGTTTTGTGTATTCTGTAGACAAATGCGTAATAAACGCATATGAATGTTCAGTATTTGGTGCGAATCATTTGGTAAGCCACACTTTCATTTAATTTCCTATGTTTTACAAAATTAGGAATGACTTTCTTTTTTATGCCACGGCTGAGAAAGTAGGTCTTTTGTCTAGTTATGACGATTTTTTTTGCCTTAACGATAATACGTCCCTGACAAGTCGGAAATGTTTAGCTGCTACATTTTGTAACAGCTCGAAAGACCGACTTTCTTGAAACCTCGGCATGTTAATAATGTGAAACTTTGAAATTGAGAAGAAAATATCAGAAAAGAAAAGGATTATTCTTTGTAATAAGCAAAAAAGGAAAGTTAATTTGTTTAGAAGTGATTTATTCAAAAGTAATTCATTTTCCTTTTCGTTCAGGCTCTGAAGAAGGCGTATTCGCCGAAACGTCAGCCACAAGCAAACGCGAAAACCCATCGACCGGAAAGAAGAACAATCGATTGGGGAAAAAGATACCAACCTCGTGAAGCTCTAAATAAAGATTAGTTTTCTAAGCTTTTGTTATCATTTTCAAATCATATGCTTTGTGGTGCCACATAGCATTGCTTTAGGCTCAAACGGCCATCTGAATGCCATTGCCTTCACAATGGGAGGTGTACTGTAGATCGCCGTGACTAAAACTCATGTCGTTATTGTAATTCAAGAAATGCATTAAAGTCAGTATGGATCCAAAGGGTTGGTACAGTTCTATAAACGTTCATACTCAACTTGCATATGTACTTGGAGAAGTTCTGGATTTTTATATGATGCACAATCTGGTAGCTTCACACATCACCTGTATCACCTGACGTCCCGCTGATCGTCGAGTGACTTAAGCGGCTACCAGCAGCTCTTCCATTTTCTTTACGCGTGCAAAAGTAGCCCAGTGGGTGTTTCTCGCCCTAGGGATTCACTGAGCATCATATCTTTCTTCCATCGCTTTCGTGAAGAAATCGGACCAACGGGTCAGTGGTCTTCCTCTAGAGCGCTTGACGTCCCGAGGAATCCAGTCGGTAACGGCTCTCGTCCATTGGTTGTCGTTGAAGCGCATCACGTGTCCGGCCCACCTTTTTTCGATATCCTGGTGTGTAGAACGGCGTCTCTGATTTTCGATCGTTGACGTAGGTCGGAACTTCGGATCCTTTGTCTCATTTGCGAAATACGGGATACTCCTAGCATCGACCTTTCAACTGCGCGTTCGTTAGCTCCAAGTGATCTTTCATCCTGCTTACGTAGCGACCAGGTTTCTGCTGCATACGTTAGGGCAGGGATAATTGTCGAGTCAAAAAGGTAGGCAAGGAGTCGGATGTTCTTTGTCCTCTTCACTACATCTTCGATGCTCTCAAACGTTCCCCAAGCCGCTCGTTTCCTCCTGCTCAACTCTGGGGCTAGGTCGTTTCATCATGTTGATTTCACGACGTAGATAGACGTAACGGAGTATTCGGAGATTGTCGTTCCGTTGAGAGTGAATGGGGCATTAGAAACCCATCCGTTCCTCATAAACATTGTCTTCGTTAGATTCACTTGAAGACCAATCTTCCCACAGGCGTTGTCGAAATCGGTCAACATTCGTTCCGCTTGGCTGATGTTTGGTTTTATGAGAACGATATCGTCAGCAAAGCAAAGATGGTTTGATTGTCGACCGTCAATTTTCACTTCCATTTGTCCCATTCTAATGTTCGCATAACGTTTTGTAGGGTGGCAGCGAATAGTTTTGGCGAAATTGTATCGCCTTGTCGAACCCCTCATCTTACGACAATAGTGATATTGTTGTAGAATAGAGACATTTTGGTCGTGAAACCTTTATAGAGCTCACGAAGGATCATTATGTACCGAATAGGGACGCCCTGGTTATCCAGAGCCTCTATGACCGCTTCTGTTTCCACTGAATCAAAGACTTTCTTCAGATCGATGAAAGTGAGACAGAGTGGTTGCTTGTACTCTCGCTAAACTTCAATGAGTCTTGTAATCGTGTGGATGTGGTCCATGGTACTGAAGCCTTTTCGGAACCCTGCTTGTTCGCATGGCTATCCTTCGTCCAGTGTTCTGTCAATCCTGATTAAGATGACTCGAGTAAAGAGTTTATAGACAACGGACAGCAATCAGATTGGGCGATAATTGCCTATGTCATGAAGGTCTCCCTTTTTTGAACAACAATACGGTCTTGCTGCTTTTCCATTGAATAGGGACCTTGCATTGTGACAGGTGGCGAGTGAAGAGCCGAGCCAGGGTGTTGATGAAAACTGGCGGCAGATTCTTCAGGTGTTCTGGTCTAATCCTGTCTGGACCGGGTGTTGTTCTGTTCTTCACCGATGACTTAGGTCGGATTTCGGAAGGGAGGACCGGTGGGACGACATAATCGTCCTCTTTCAACTTATGTGACGGTAAGAGGACATGGCCAGCGAAGAGACCGAGTAGTATTGGTGGATGACTTTTTCCATAGGCCTTCTCGAAGCTGCAAGTGTCCCGTCAGGGTATCGAAGTGCAATCATCTTGGTCTTATAGTTGGCGAAGCCTCGATGGGCTTTGCGAATGCTCCTCCCAGCTTCTGCAGCTTCTGCCATGACTGCTGCTCTTCTCTCTTCAAAGTCTTCTTTTATCGCTTCTGTGCATCTTTTCGCAACTTCGGACTTAAGGTTTCGGTTGCCTGCAGCTCGTGCGATTCCACGTTGACGTATCAGCTCGAGTGTCTGCGGAGACAAGCGTCTCCTCGTGACCTTAGGACTCTCAACTTTAATAGCGCTAACGTGAAGATATTCAACGAGTCCATCGCATTCTTTGTCGATGTTGTCGACAACGGTATCTTTCCAAGAGCCGACTAATGATTTGAATATATCCCAGTTTATGGTAGTTCTGAGACTTCGTTGTTTGAATTTAGCGGCTTTCTTTCCTCTCCTCGAAAATTGGAACGTTGCGCGAAGGAGGCGATAGTCTGATCCCGTGAAGAACTTAGGAGCAACAACGACATCGGTCAGACAAAACCTTCGATTCACTATGATGTGATCTATTTCGTTGTGGTGCTC
This sequence comes from Parelaphostrongylus tenuis, assembly GCA_019055375.1. Taxonomy (NCBI): domain Eukaryota; kingdom Metazoa; phylum Nematoda; class Chromadorea; order Rhabditida; family Metastrongylidae; genus Parelaphostrongylus; species Parelaphostrongylus tenuis. The sequence goes on from JAHQIW010006232.1 coordinate 48,012, forward strand.
TCCATTGGAGACTCCCACGTCCATCGCTGAGAAAGAGGCTTTTGGATTTGCGAGTTACTTGGATGGCTTGAGTAGTCATGATAAACTCAGATAGTTTTCGTCATAGATTGATGTTGGTGGGTAAGCAATGAAGATGATCAAAGCCGGCACAGAACCACGTCGTTTCAACCGTAATCATCCGATACGTGTTGTTAGTTGTTCAAACGATACAATGCTCACGGTCAAATTCGATTTGACAAGGACGACAACGCCGCTGACACCTCTGCGATAGCATGTACCAAAGAACAGCTCTTCTCCGCTGTCATAAACAGCGTGAAAAGGATGGCGCCTTCTCGTCTCAGCCAAGCCAATGACGTCGTACCTTATTCTTCTTGCTTGAATCAATAGATCTTCTACAGCGGATTCGTGAGCAAGGGTTCTTGCGTTGTAGGTACAGATCGTCATTTTAGTCCGTTTCGATCTTGGCAGCCTAGTTCGGCCCTGAGATTATAGCAGCCTCTCCGTACTCGTCCTACCTGGCGTTGCCATACCAGAGTATCTTTCGGGGTCAGGGGAATGAGGCCCATATTTGTTACTGTTTTTGGCATTATGATACCCAACGTATAGCTTGCCAGGCTCTGAACGTCTGGGCTGGGTACTCACGAGTAGCTTGCCAGTCTCTCTCAGAGGAGCGGTAGAGCTTATTTGTTGGAGTCGACTCCTAACCGACTCCCATGTACTTCCCAGCCACTTGATTGCAGGCTTTTGGCCAACTTGACTAGTAGAAAAAGAGTTTTTGTCAAGTCGGCACTGCAGAAGCAGGGAACTCATCTCCTGAATCCACCTGCGTCTCTGGGATCATACGGTCGCTTTTGGTTCGCGTTTTATTTTCCTATCCACCACCTGGGGACGCGCCACGTGCCCTCGCGACTAACCGGGCAGGATCTCTCAAAGAGGGAGGTCCGTGAAGCTTTACACATAGGTGAAAAGAATGTAGCTCTCAGCGTTGGTCCAGAATCCTTGAGGAATGAATAATGCTCGACTTTCTGCAATATAGTAGAAGCGACTGAGTATATACTTGGTTTATGTAAGAGCTTGCAGTTCGAAGCGATCGAGCACGCGGTAAACCCTGAGAGCAGGATTGAATTGGCGACTAGTACATTGCGCATAGACACCTCATTGCCCTACACACCCACCACATATGTAGAGTTGATGACATCGTAGTAGAGCAACTGTCCGAAGAAAATTTGGTCACAAGAGACCAAACCACTTTTTATTCTTAAAGTTCTAGCAGTCTCATGACTAAAATATGAATATTCAGGTGCGGTAAAGTTGCAAGACTTTATGATTCATATATTCTATGCATCCTGTCATCATTATCATGAGTCTGTTATACATATTTTCAAGGTAACTGAGTGAGAAATATCCTGACTTGATTTGTTTTCAAACTTGTTTTCTCACAGTATGACTTTGGTGGTATTAGCCAACAAGAACTGGTCTACACTGTCAGGGTCGACAACGACGATCTAAACTCAGCGCACTGACGACAAAGAAGAAGCTGATGCCGAGTGGATCAGTAAGCTAGCTGTCGACATGCGAACCACACTTATGCTAGTTTTGAATATCGATTCAATGGTGGGTTATATAAGCAGTGTTTTTGGACTTTACCTATGTATTCCCGTTGTCATGTCATAGGAACGACTCATAGGGCGGATGTCATTGTTTAATTCAACCGCAATGAGATTCAACACTTTAAGAACAAAGTGGGCGAATTTTCTTCGAGAAAAGAAAGGCATGGTAGGGAGAATTTGGCCAGCAATAGATATTCACTCATTTGCTTTGCAACATATCAATATATATATATATATATATATATATATGCATATATAAAGAGAAAATGGTTTGGTGAACGTTGATGTTATTACTAAAGATTTAATACAAAGACATAAAGTGAAGTGTGCTTCACTGTTCTCAGAATTCATTTTCACCGACGAAAGTTGATATGTGGAAGGGACCTTTTGATTGTAGGCCTTCATTCCTTAGCGCTAAGATTTCCACATCGAATCTTTCATATGGGCACATGGAGTATTATATTATTTCATACACTTATTTCATTCCTGAATATATATACATATACTAATGTATTGCATAAAGCACAAAAATGTGTCAAAACAAATGCAGAATCTATGATGAAAACAAGTTCGAGAACAATCTCATCTCATTGTGAAATTACGTCCTTTGGTTATGAACTGATCGCCATTGAGAATCCAGGTCATTGTCCAATTATACGATCGATTAGTACTCCTTTTGATATGTAAATATTTGAATTGGAATCAGATATCAAAAATTGCTTCTAGCTCTGTTATTTCTCGCGTACTACGACATAAAGTCATGTATTGAAGTGGCCATATTGCCTTATAAATCCATTGTATGATAGTACTGAGAAGCTCCATAACACATTCGAGACAACATGAGTGGATTTGGAAGTCATTACGCCTATGTTAGGAAAATGAAAACGTCAAATCTATGAAAAACTATGATTCACCTCGTCATCCATGACAATCAGTGACCTGTTGATTTTTGTTTTAAATCTTTTTATTTAGGTTGGAAGTGGTGACGTCACTACAGATGATACAATATTATATCCGCTCAATTTCACCTCCATTCAACATCTGCTGGAAGATCCATCAGGAAACTTTATTGAAATTCACAGAAATATGTTAGAAGTTGTTACGCCATTGCAAACATGAGTGAGGCATAAAATTCGAGAAGAGAAAAACTATTCAATGCAAAACAATCATGACAAGAAGTGAAACATTACGGCTCTAATCCAGATTCACCAGTGTTCTTGGTTAAATCGGTACATCCAACAATGTCAAAGTTGTGCTCTTTGAAATCTCACATCAAAAAGCCTTTCAATGTAATATATGTTTCGGTTTTGAAAAAAATGAAATAATGAAAAGTAGAGATCGTCCGGAGTTGCTAAATTGCCTTAAACGCCACGAATCCTGCTCCATTCATAGCATCACTGAATTATTGATACGTAAGCTGCACAGCAAGTTTCCGATGCCTACTGTTCATTAAAATTAGTGTATTTATATTTTCAGGAAGGTCTGATATCTGTTCTGCTCCCAGATGAAGAAGGAATCTTACTAACGATCACGTGTGTATCATGAGTTTCTTCAACCTCTAGTCATCGACTGAAAATCAGTGTAGACCGCAACAACAGGTGGAAATTCACTATGCCTAGATTAATACATCTGCGGCGCCGCTACAATTAGTAGTAGTGGTGAGTCGTGAGGTGAATAGTAGTGATGAGGTGAAGAGAACGCTGAAACGTACGTATACCACTGCAATTTCCATACCGGACCTTTGAAAGGCTTAAGAGAACCTATCAGGCAATATCAAAGGATCGAGGATAAAGTTCTCTGCATTGATCCATCCCTGAGGGATACGGCATGCATAGCTTTAACTTCGATTAAGGTGATTGAATGCGTACCTGGCCTTTAAAATAACTTGCGGCAGGCTCTCGTTGTATCGAATCACTGCTGCAAATCCTCCTAAACAAGTCTGAGACCAATCTGGTATTAATTTTCTAACCTCGCAGTGTTGAATGGTTTGATAAGCCATAAGCACCAGATCAAACCATCGACCTTGTGTGCGACGCAGAGTACCTCTAACCACTGCGCACATACGCGCCTATGAGACAATATTAGCAGCGTTAATTGTAAAACCACAGTAACACTATAAAAATGACTGCTCATCTATGATCTTCAGATGCGATGCGATGCGATTTTTACCAAAAAATCGGAGCCGGTGAAGTGCTAGCCGTAGCGCATAGGAATCTTATTTCCACAATCGACTGGGTTAATCATTTGTTCGACATCATGGATATTCAGAATCTTGACGATAAGATGAATTTTCCAATATTGATAAGTCGACAGCCCGTTTTCTGCATAACTCAACTTTATCTTGCGTTTATCCTGACATTATCTGTATTGGATTTCTTAAAGAATCATACTTACAAGAATAATACGCTAAAATGAGTCTTTTAGCGGTCTCTTCAAGACAACACTTAGCCCTACTATCACGACGGTCGCTCTCCTGCAATCTCTATCATACTGGGTGATTCAAAGACTTCGAGCATTCCGATATTTCTTCCAAAGTCCTTGACTTTTCAATTGTTGAGCTCTCATAAGCAGCTTCTGGGATAATAGCTTTGCAAATTGATCGTCAAATTTGAAGCTGAATGGCTCCCAAATAAAGCCAAATAAAAATTCAGCACATGTATAATTCAATAACATGAGAGAAAGACGTTGTATTAAATACAGTAATATTGAAAGAATTGTGGCAACACCGATGACACTGCTGGTCACTAATAGTCCTCACTTGAAGAGTAATGTGAAGTAGTATTTACAGCTTCACACCAATCAGAAATAAAAGCTTTCGACATTAAGCAGCATTGTCTATTGATTTCAATGCACACTTGAGGCCTTGTCGGGCACTATATTAAGTTCAGTGTATAAAATGGTGATAGGTCACGTTGGTGTTGTCTATTGAAACAGTTTTAGATGGTTAGGCTTTGAGCGCGTTATACCTGAGTGTTTTTTCTGCAATATTCAAGTGCTTGACCATGAGAAATTCTCAGTTTTCCATCATTTTAAGGTGGCTGCTGTAAAGTACCGCTTTACTCCGTTGACGGTGTTCAACTTCAGTGTATCAACGGCAAAAAGCACAAAACAACTGGATATCGTTTGTGTCTGCAATTCTGGTCATTTGAAAGAGGGTATTTGTATGCAGTGAAATGGCCCATAGTAGGTAATCAAAATACTGAACATGTCGAGCGGCACCACGGTCATTATAAGGGAAATTAAATTATTATGATTGAAATGCAGTGGTACAGTGCCTCTCCTGGTTCCAACGCATTTTTTGCGGTCATTACGACACTACCTTATCGTTCGTCATCGATGTTACGTGTAGATCGTGTCATCTAAGTGTTGAATTCACCTTTTGAATTATTCCCAAACTTTACTATGATGAGTAATGACGATTAAGCAAATTGAGCCAATGATTTGTGCTTGATTTCGAAAGGAGCTGCTAATTAGTCCATAAATTTCTATCCAGACGTCAATCACCTTCATCACTGAGTACTCAAGTATGAATTTCGATGCAATCCGCATCATGACGACTCCTATTTTCGTACTCAGGTTCATAAACATAAATTCAGAAGTACGTTTTCTCTACGAACCTTGTCTAAGTTCGGTTTTATCTATCTACGGGTATTAAGCATTTCTTTTCTCAACCAGTTATCGTTTAATCTCAATTTGAATGATCGACATCATTGCTTGATTGTTTAGGCTACTCAAATCTTTCGGTAAAAATTTTTACTCAGCTAATATTTCAGCGGTCCGCCTCCTTGAAAGCAGCGATAATCCAAGTCGATTGACTACACTCCTTCGTCCATGCAATGTGGGTCTTCGCAATCGTCTCGAATCAAGTCGTCTGTAGTGGGTCACAGCTCGAAAAGTGACCTAATTTAGCAGCACCTTATTAGTTTTTTACTCCGGAAGATTAAATTCGATGAGAACACGAAGAGCCACATGGCGAAGACGAACGGCTGTGGACAAGCTACTCGAAGCCATCGTGACTGTGAAGAAGACCAAGTCGCCGAATCACTAGCTGAATTTTATGGCAATCTCAAGTAAGCTAAATAATCCAAAGAAATATATTGAGCTCACAAATTTATATAAATATGTATATAAATATATACAAGTACATATATAGATGTACAAATAACATAAAATATATTGAGTTCCCGTTTTCTCTAGAGTCAACCAGATTTTCAGACGAAAAAATATTTCAACGTTTTTCCACGCAGTTGACAGTGATTACTATGAAAGCTTATTATTTACGGTATTCAATAAATCCTTTTACTTGGTATATTACGTTCTCGTTTTCTAATAAATTTTTTAGTTTCAAATATAGCGAGCGACACAAAGTGAAAAGGTAGCCTTTCTCCATGGAATTGAGCAGCACTCGGATTGTTATAGATTTATCTGTTCATATTCACTTATCTGTACTGTTTTGATATGGTGCATCATGACAACATTTTTTGTAACACATCGAAAACAAAAACACCTACTAAAAGCAAAAGTGCTCGATTTTCAGCCACTATGCTTAATGAAGGTGATGCAGGTCGTACTCATCACTGGATACTCAGTGACAAATGCTATGTCCCTTGAGCATTATCTCTTTTGATTACTCGCACTGAGAATAGGTAAAACTCGGAAGTGATTGTTATCTGCAAACAAAATGAAGCTGGGCATTGGTTAGTTTCATTTTGTGGTTTAGCTGCTTGATGATCAAAGTGATAATAGCATAATACAACAACCGCTCGTTAGGACTCCACTATTTCACGGTTAGATAGTATATGCACTCAACTGTCATTTTATAGGGTAGAGCAAAAACTTTGGGAATCTTTCTAAAATTTCGTTTTTATGAGCGAATCAAGAACATTAACAGCATTAACAATTCCTCAGATATTCAAAAATTCGACTTTCTATAAACCGCGGCATTATTAATTGATAAATTGAAATCGGGAAAGCTCATCTTGATTAGCTGACGCGAGGTTGGTAAAGCAATAGTTGTTTTGATTCGGCTGACGTTTCGGGGACCCGCAATCTTCACAGCCTGGACGTATGTAGTATCAGTCTATTTGAATGATTTGAAGAATCTTATTTGTATGCTTCCTAGGTCAGGTTGAAAGATCAAGCAAAGAAAGGGCGAGAGATCTCTTGTGATGGTGACGCATTCGTCCTTCGCTTCATTTCACCCGCCGTAAACGCCGAAAACCCCGAAATGAAACGGGACGACGCATGCGTCACCATCACACAAAATCTCGTGTCATTTCTTCGTTTGACCTTTTAACCTGACGTAGGCAGCATATAAATAAGAACCTCTGAATTATTTGAACAGACTGATACTACGTACGTCCAGAATCTGAAGAAGGAGGATCGCCGAAATGTCAGTCGAATTACTATCACGACTACTTTACCATCCTCGCGGCAGCTAATCAAAATGAATTTTCTCGAATTCCACTTGTCAATCCTTCGAAGTATTAGACTGTTCCATAAGTTTTGGCACTCGAGCAATAAACAGCAAATCTAGTTATCAGGAGTAATTGAAACTGCCCGCCGTTTGTCCCTAATGTTTTCTTAAGATCACGCTCCAATTTCAATATGCCTGATAAATATCTTTTCAGCCATTCATGTGGTTTGTTATGGGCACTTATAAGGCCTAGTACACGTGTTTCGGGCTTTATAAGTTGGGCAGGCCCTTCGCCTTTTCAGTCTATCCTCCCGGGGGAGCCCAACCTTTACATAGAGAAGGCGCAGATGTATCATCTACAGGTTCCATTCAGTGAAGATATCATTGCATGGGCAGTGTCGTACACTCGATTGACTAGGGATATCGTCAAATATATTATACCCTTCGTTTAGAGTCGTTTTCTTGTGACCTTATAATTTATTTGGACCAACATACTTCTTTAACCGGTATTCACTGGACTTTGTTGGTACAATATCAATAAAATGGCAAATCATGAAGCAACAGAATATACTTGCTGTAAGCAAAGCAATATAGTCCACTCGCATGAAGGTGAAATCTTTCATTCTTGAAATGCTCTGACTCCACAGAATTCCATGGTTGACCAACTCATAATGGCCAAACAAAAATTTAGGATCACATAACGTTTAATTCATCATATCAATGCACGAAACTTATAAAATTATAGAGAGATACGTTTTTACTGTTTGACGTAAAGATGGGATTAAGAAGTTCCAAACACGATGGTTTTTCAATAACTTCATCCTACTGAGGGTATGGCACACGTTTATATGAGGCTTATTGCGATCTCCTTAGCAAGGCGTCATCCGATTCCAGAGTCTATGTATCCATTTGGTCACTTCTAGCTATGCTAAGTGAAGCTGATGTATGTCGTTATCACCAGTGGAATAACAGCTGCAACGCTGTTCCCTTTGAACTTTATCTCTGCTGAATACTCGCTCCGAGACTCAATAAAACTGGGAACTGTTTGCTACCTGAAAACAAAACATAACGAAACATTTGATAGTATCATTTTGTGGTCTTAGCTGCGTGATCGATCACACTGATATTAGCTTAATGCAGCAATCGCACTTTAGCATTCCACTATTTCATGGTTAGATAATGGATGCACTCATATTTCAGTTCATAAAGTGGAATAAAAAGTCTTGAAAATCTTCTTGAAGATTCGTTTTATGTACAAATCAAGAAAAAAAAAACAAGATTTTCTATTTTTCAAAGTATTAGATTGCTCTAGGTTTTGGCACCAAAGCATTAAACAGTAGTGACCAGGAGTAATTGAAATTGTATGTCGTTCGCTTCTAGTGTTTCTTGAGACCACGCTCAATTTTGAATTTATCTGATAACCAGCTTTTGAGCCATTCACTTGCTCTGTTATAGGCACTCATGGAGCCCAATACACGTGCTTCGGTCTTGACAGCCTCATCAGTTGGGCAGGCCATTCGTCTCTTTGGCCTATCCTCTCGGGGGAGCCCAACCTCTACATAGAGAAATCGCAGACGTATCATTTACACGTTTAATTCAAAGATGATATCATTGCATGGGCAGTATAGAAAAGGCTCGAAACAAATGGTATGTTGTTTCATAAATATCATGCAGGAGTGATCGAGTGTAAAAACACTGCCCATCTAGTGATTTCTTCCACTCGGCGGCACACGTAAATAGTACGTCGATGCGCACTCCGTGTAAGGAGGTTCGGTTCCCTCTTTGAAGACTTGGCCAGACGAAGGATAGTGTTCAACTGATCATAGTGTGGATACCGAAACACATGTATTGGACTCTATAAGTGCTCATAAAAACCACATACGTGGTCAAGAGACAGTTATCAGACATGTTGGAATTTGAGCGTGCTGTTGAGGAAACACAAGAAACTAACGTTGTGATATTTCATAAATATCAGCCAAGAGCAACCGAGTATAAAAACGTTGCCCATATAGTAATTTCTTTCACTTCACGGCACATGTGACTAGTACGTCATCACCTACTCTGTATAAGGCGGTTGTTTTCCACCCAAGAGAAATGGCTAAGACGAAGGGTATTGCCTAACTGATTAGGGTGTTAAGGTAAAAACACGTGTATTGGGCTCTACAAGTGTTCATAATAGCCCACATGCAGTGCTCAAATAGAATTATCAGGCATATCGAAACTGTATGATTTTGATATCCTCAGTTGCGCATTTTCTTGCTAATATGCTGATAAACAACTTGCATACACTCACTTTATAATCGAGTGTCGTAGGGACAAATTTGCATGCTAGTTATGCACGAATGTCGCATAGGGCAACGCGTAGGATTAATTGGATTTATTTTGGTTCCTGTTTACGCATCAAGCGCGACTGATCATCCAAACTGTCCTCTCCGGCTTTGAGCTTCACGAACCACTTCCTAGCCGTCCTTTCCGCAACCATATCATCGCCCCAAGCTCTTTCAATTCTGTAGGCCTCTTCACTAGCAATTTTCCCCACGCATCATTCGTGATTGCGTAACATTCGAATTCATTTTCCAAAAAGCCTCATCTTGATGCAAGTATAAGCAAGTTGAACGTCAAATTATCTGCAAAAAACGCGCAATTGAGCGATGCCAAAAACATGAATTTTGATTTTTTTTGGTTAATAATTTATTGCTTTAGTCCAAAACCTATGAAACGGCCTAATATAAACCACCATCATCTACAACTCTCTGCCGCCGTTTTGCGAGAGCTGAAATCTGTTTGAAATACTATTTATGCTCTTATCAGTTAAAAAAACTTTTCACATGCTTCTTCTGACCTATTGAATGATTCAAGCGGCGGTGATTGAACTGTGTATTTAATTGCGCTGTAACAGTCGAAATGAGATTCTGCTCCACATCTAAATATTTCTTGCCTGATAAAATTTGTTTAACCCTTAAGGGACTACCAGCTGAGGTACACGATTGTTTGAAGGCCTTTCTCCCTGCATGAAAGCTTTTTCCGACACATTTAGTAAACATTCGAAAACCAAAGCTCAAATCTCTGCGATTTCAACGACATGTTCAGCTTTTCAAAAAGCCTTTTCATTGCATTGCAACAGTGAAAAGAAAATTATGTTTCACACTCAATTTTTTCATTTGATCTGCTGGGGATTCGATATGGCTCCTCACCAAAGTTTTATTAGTCATTAGATAGCCTAAATTTCAAGGATTTTCATAATGCAAATGGTTTATTGAGAGCTCAAAAACGTTTTTTGTTATAGAGATTGATTACATCTTGAATTTTTCATTCTTCAAGAGTAATACCACGTCCTTGTAAAAAATAAGCAAATTTCCAGCCTCTGTTCTACATTTGTATCGCCAGTCTTGCAAGAACTTACCTTGAAAGTACATCTTGTATAACTACACATTTCCAATAGAGGTCTACGTAGAAGTAATTCTAACAGGTAGCTTGAGTAAGTGTGAGGAGAGAGAGGTCCCTGCATTACACTGGGAGAAAGAAACTATGATTTAACACTTTAGCATCCTTCAATGAGCAAGCCTTCCCCTCATGAAATTCCGCAGTTCTTCGTTAACACAAATCTCGGCAATCTTTGTTAACGCAAATGTGCATTTATATTGCAACATTGCATCAGGCCGTTGCTTTTCGATAGCCAGTCGAGGGCTCAAATCTCGAGGATGTCAGTGGTGTGCTTATCTTCAAAAAAAAAAAAAAAACTCTTTGCGAGCTGTAGCAGCAAGCAGAGAACTGTGTTGCACGTCTGAGTATTTTCATCTTGAAAATTTCGAGGATATGCTTATTTTTGAGAGAGACTTCCTAGTGCGTCATTACACCTAAAAGAATATTGAATTACGCTCGGCGCGTACCACACGCCACATGTGAATTGCGCTGGCGCAATCAACACGGTATCGAGTGTGAAACTCAGTAATTTTTTAGACGTAAAAACTTACTAAACGCCATTTCTTGAAACAAGATGATTGAATTTGTTGAGATTGCTGCTATTGAATGGTTACCGAATAAATTTGAATGAAAACTTTCGTCCAGCTGAACATGCTTCAGTGTGGAAGAAAAATTTGTGCTTAATGTTAAGCGGCGACAAATTTTTAAGCCGATCTCAATCGCAGAGCAGGTGATTTTCATAGGTTGTGCTTGTAGTCATTCGAATCTTATATCCATATGTACGTCGCCGTTTTTTTTAAACACTTTTTTTATAACGCTGTAGCATCCACAAAAAGATTTTTTTCTCACTCGCATTTTGCCTTCGTTTTTATCGCGCGTATGAAACGCTCGAAGCGCGAAAGGCATGACAACGTGTACAGAATTCATCTTTATGTCAAATCACGCGCCTTCATCTAAAGTTGTTGTTAATGCTGTGAAAAAATCCTTAATAAAATAGCAGTAGTTGCCGCCGTTTCAACTCATAATGCGATAGATCACCGTCGAGTTACGTGGTAGATCAGGCGATTATCTTACTAACAAGTCGTCTCTGGAGTTTCTCTTTACCACATTCATCAGATTATCTTCCCACATTTACCACATTCATCAGATTATCTTACAAATCGCTGCTGTGACTTGCCTTCACAATTTACTCAGCTATGAACCTATTAGGCGACTTTGCTTATCGACCAACTCACGGAGAGTGGGAACGGTGCCGGAACGGAGCGGCCGATCACGTTTGACATATTGTTATTTAATTCCAATAAAATGTTTCTAGCCTAAATGAGCTTGGTACGCCAGGGCCATACACCAGTGTTTCGGAGGTTTCGCCCTCCTCGTCAGTGACCCCCGCCCCACATTAAGCCCTGCATTGTGGCAAGGAGGGAGGCGTATGTGGTGATGGCATAGTGTACAATGACACTATTCCATCAGCACTTTCAGTCGATGGACTTCTTGGGAATTATTTTGAATGTTCATTACGAGGTTTTAAAAACAGTTGATCACATGGATTAATTTTGGTCTACCAGCGAAGTCCATCGACTGAAAGTTGTGATGGACCAGTGTCATTGTACACTATGACATCATCACATACGCCTCCATCCTTGCTACGATGCAGGGCTTAATGTGGGGCGGGGATCACTGACGAGGAGGCCGATACCTCCGAAACACCGGTATATGGCCCCTGGCGTACCAACCTCGTTTAGGCTAAAATCATTCTTTTTTTTGGAATTAATTTGAATGTTCATTACAAGGTTTTGAAAACAGTTGATCACATGGATTAATACTGTTATTTAATTTGGGATTTTTTACCACATCGGCAGAGACTTCAAACAAAAACCTAGATTCTGATGCAAGAGAAAACTGTCTACACGCTAATATGTTTGTGTGCTTCCAGATATTTATAGGCGCGGTAAGAATTAAGGCGGAAGGCCAATAAGAAAAGACACTTTATTCTGGATGCTACAGCAAGATTAAAGGGTGATTCGGAAATTGGCATCGCATTGATGCAGCCAGAGATTTGAGTTTTCTAATTATTGCTAACACTTTTATAAAAAAATCCTGACCAGTGAATGAGAGCGACTTAGAAATTAGTCGAAGTCTAACAAATATGCACCGATTTTCACTTCACATTTACAGCATAATATAGACAGCATTTAAAAATAAAACACCTCCTTCAGATTTTCGATATTCAACCTTAAGATGATTTAAGATGCTTACCAAAACCTTAGACAAGGAGAGAAAAATATCTTTGTCTGAGTATGGGTGAGGATAAAGAAAAAGTTTCGAGGATCCTTCTCTGGAGACACATATTCCTAGCCTAATGTTTGCATAATGCCGATATTTCAAACCTTTTAATCAAACACTGTTGTCTCTAACTCTCCATTATCCATAAGCGCCCAAGCTTTTCTCACTTACGTCAACTGTGAATAACTGAAAATAAACGAATGATTAATGTAAACTTGGTTATAGTAAAAGCTCTCTATGAACAGTTTCAATACAGCAGGCATGATAATGTTTGATAAATTTCTGGCTTTTCGCCTAGTTTTATTTACCAAGATGGCTCTTGAGTCTAGTGTAAAGCTAGTAAAGAGCAAAACTGAATACTTATTGTGAAATCCTTTGTGCAATGCAATAAAATTGATTGAATGTTATATTCAGTACGATCGCGTATTAAACGATCCTTTTTCTCTACGGAAGACGCGTATAACTGAACAAAAGCATATGATTGAAAAAAGAATGTCCTCCTCTATCAAAGTAGTGCAAAAAGTGCGAAAATTTCTGCCAGACGTAGAAAAAAACCTCAATTACAACGAATCGCGCATTTCACTTTGCGCTCATCGATTTCTATAGCCGTCCGTTAAGAGCTGATGAGAACTTAATAAATATCATATAGAAAAAATCTCAGCAAATTTAACGGTGTACCTGGTTTTTGGAGAGAACATATTAGAACGCTGTGACAAACAAAAGAATAATAGGCTTTGCAAATTTGCACCTTTGTGTACGTCCGCATCCGGTATTGACGAAAAACGCGTTCCTTGATCTTTTCAAAAAATTTCAATCATCTTTTCATAGCTAAAATCTCGATAATTCTGAAGGCACACTCTATTTTAGAATGGCTTCCTTGATGCTCTAACAGTGAAGATAAAAATGTCTTTGGCACTCAAGTATTTCTTGCTGAACAAAGCATTTTCACTAGACTTCCAATAGTGGTTCCGTAACTCAAATGTCGCCGATTACCATGGAACTTCGTTATAAGAAAAAACTTCTTATTGTATTGTGGCAGCTAAAGAAAGATTACGCTACGCAGTTAATCAATTCATTGCAAAAAGGTGGTAACTTGTGCCCAAAGTCGCAAATCCTACCCTTCGGAATGTAAAATCCAATCTTCTTCTGACAGTTGCAGTGCTCTAGGAAGTACCTCCAAAAAATGACTATGTTTTTGAAATCGCTGAGATTTGCGCCATTGAACGGATTATTGGTTGCTTTTAGAAGAGACTTTGTCAACGAGAATTTCTCAAATGAAACAAGTTTTTTTATTAGACGGCGTAGAAAGCACTATATTTGAGAAAGAGTAACAGACGGTTCACATTTAATTGAGTTTTACTATATAATGATTGTTCGCACTTCATATAAAAGCGAAACTACGTTGTTACAAAAGGGCTCAAACAGGGTAGAGATAACGGAAAAATACCGAGGAATACTTATGTATGACAAAGAGCTGTGCCATTTGTGATTGTTTTTGTTTGATATTGTTGTTCGTTGACTAATGTACAGATAAACTGCTAACAGTATCAGCTATAAATTATGGCTCAGAAGCATGCATTCTTCAAGAAGAGTTGAAAAGGTGTTTTCTCAAGATTGTTGCTTCTATAATAGGATGTAAGAATCTAAAAGATAATTAAGCGTTCTTTCCAGTAAAATTAACGTTCATAGGAGTTACTATTATAATAATTCACCAAGTTATCGTAATAACGAGGTTTACTTAGTAGAAGGTTCTACCAAGTTCATATCAAAAAATCCGCTTAGCATAAAAAGACGGGTTGATTGCTGCAAGAGCAGAATATATCATTTTTCACTAGTAGCCCAAGCACAAGATGTCTTCTGTGTAAGGTAGGACGTTTTGTCAATGTTTCCAAACACCATGTTCAGTGCAGGAGTAAAAATTTTCCTAGCTATCGTTTGACTTAAAAGGCATTAGATATCTATAAGATCTAGATCGAAAAAATCTAGAGGAAAACTAGAAGATATGAAAAAGTCAAAAGACAGCTGGAAATGAACTCCTTTTAGCAAAAGTGTGCTATATTTACTTAAAGAAGGAGAAATTTTGGAAAGCATTAGCAGCAATCTCGCTAAATGTTCTTAAAGGAGTCCCATGTTTGATATTTTGTTTTTTTTTATGATAATGCTCTTCAAGGAGCTTAATTAACCCTAATTTTTACGCACCAATCTTTGCAACCGCCCGAACGCCGCGCCTAGCTGAAGGTCGTTATGATCCTTTATCACCAGCAATGGGATATAGAGCTACACAATCTGGTGATGTAAAATATCTCTATTTTCACATCATCGATGAAATAGTTCTACAGGGCACTTGTTTTTATCGTTTTTGTATTTATTGATAGACCGCGTGGCACGGCTATCTACATCACAGTTGCACAGCTCCACCAGACACGAGCATCTGGCACTCAAATCACTATAAATTTCCATCTAAGGGAAGCAATAATTATGCGACCCCCTTCACTGGGCAAAATTTTTTCATAGGAGTGCTAGTAGTCATTCGAAAGCTTAAATCTCTGGCCCGTACTCGGCCGATTTTTCAAAACCCCTTTATAATGCTGGAAATTTTGAAACACATTATGTTTCACACACCTCGCGCCTTTTTCTTATTCGCTTAGATTTCGCTGGACAAGACTCCTTCCGTAGTCTGCTAAAAATTTGTTTGCTTTTTTAACAGACTCTCGTCGTAGCATTGTATCAGATAGAAAAATTTCTATTTTATATTAGCCAAACGGAGCTCTTTCTTCGAACTTTAAGTGAGTATTTGATAGGGTAAAATTCAAGGATTCCAACGCTCTGCTTATTTTCTGGAAAGACTGCCCCTCTGGACGCGATCGTCGACCTGTTTCTAACATAAGAGTGCAATGTTCGTTATTCAGTTAGAACTTACTTATACGCTCTGAGAGAAACTCCAGATTTAGAGTATGACTCAAAGCGAACTACAACATTTTTTTCACACATTCATGCGCTTTTCCCGTTTCCAAGCTCAGCCGAAGTAAAACAAATATTTGTTTTGAGTCCTACAGCGCCGTGAAAGAACTTTTCTAAAAAACCAGCCACGTACGGTTCCAGCTCTAAATTTAAGCTTTGAAATGATTTCTAATATTCCTATTGGAATTTCCTGCCCAGCGAATGAGGTCGAAGATTCACTTATCGCCTAGTAATGGAGAGGAACTATCATAAGAAGCACTGAGCGAGATTCGTTGATTCATCACAACATCCTATGGGAAGTACAAGGACAATGTTGTAACAAAGCTGTTAGTCACTTGGCATTCAACTAAAACGACGCAAACTTCTTCAACACAGAGCTGCTACATAACGAAACAATTACGATGTGGAAATGGTACAGCATTAATTATTCAGCTTCAAACAGCGATCAATAGTAACAATTTCCTAACGCGGCTGATGATTCTCCAACGCTGTTGATGTTAGCGTTTTGTTATTCGCGAGACAGTTCAAGCAGCATTTATCACGGCCAGCAAGTCAGCTAGTCGAAGAATTGTAGCCATCTTAGTCGGAGTGAGTAAAGGCCTACCTTCACAAACAATTACAGTCACCAGTAAGATGACGCTTGCACAGTGAAATCAGTGTTTTCTGAAAAAAGCACAGAACGTTCGAGAGAGCAAAGAACTCTTTAAAATGCGGCGTACAAGCTATAATTTGCTGCAGTATGATTTGGTAAAGCGCAGAACAATTCCTAAATCTATCCACTAGGAGAAAATGTAGGATTTGCATCAAATGCAATTTTCAGCTGTTCTTTTTAGAAGATCCAATAAAATTAATTTGGGACTTTCTTTTTGGGAAAAATTTTGCAATATTTTGAAAGCTTTAGAAGAGTTGAATTGGCCATTTGTTTATTTCTTCTGTTACTCAGCTCACACTACGATGTATGTGGGATATGCCCATTTATCACTGAGAGAATAACACTTCGGGTTTTCAAATGATTCCATTCGAGCATATGCAGAGATGAGATAAATTTCAACTACGCACGGACGAAATAACGTTTCACTTAACAAAATAAGCAGGAACAAATTTTGTTTTGCCTAAACATAGCGGAGAAAACGGAGCCCTATAAACATACAATTTAATGGGAAACTCTCAACTTACAGGATAGTGATGAAGGAAACCTCAACTCAGTGTAACATCAGCTGCTTTCTTGGAAGCGTCAACCTTAATTTTCTACCGCAGTACGTTGGGAATGTCACCCAAGTATAACATTCCTGTTTCTCACAGCAGGCCCTGATGCCATCATATTGTATTTTTTTCACCACCTCCGACACCTTTTCCTTTTACTTCCACGCAGTGATGTAGTCTTCTTAAAATCTCATCCACTGAGCTCTTCGATGAATTCTGTGTGTGATCTTGTTTTGAACGACGTCAGGTCTTCCCACCAGCAAAAGAGATGGTAGGGCGGTGATTTGGAAAGCACTATGACATATCAAAACGGAAAACAAGTGTGCTTCTATTTCCAAAAAGTTTATTGTTAAAAACGTTTCCAATCAAAAGTTGTGCTGCGTTTTGTCAATCATATCTTTCCGTACATCTTTTCTCATTAAGCTACGCTTGCCCTGCCGACTTTTCTCCTACTACGAATTCCTTATTTTTGAGAGAGTCAGGATTTCCTACCTCACAATTGCAAATGAAATGGTGGGAATCAATTGAAAACAGTGCCACCAGGTTCTGACGCATCTGATAAAATTTCTCTTCAAGTAGTCCTTTCCATGTAACTCTTTATCTTTGAAATTCTGGCATGCTTTATTCACAACAACCATTCCTAGTGGATCTGTAACAAATCATGTCTTGAAAGAATATGCCCAGAAATCTGTCACGCCAGCGTCACCTACACACACGTGTTGAATGTCAAATCCGTTGTTATTTCGTGAATAATCTGATGAAAGAGGTAGAAAATTTGTTTCCCGTCGAGTATCAATAATTGCTGTGGTAGAAGGTAGAGATGCAATCAACAATGATGACGAGACTTTCGACCGCTCTCTTCATGCTTTCGCTGCTAGCCGCAATCTCGAAAGTTTTTGGATGTGGAGTGCTGCCTGCAGGTCAAGGTAATGAATAGGCAGTTGCAGTGATATTAGAAATATTTCCAATTTCAGGTCAAAGTTTGCGAACGCTAATGAAAATTAATATATATCTAATACTTCATGAACACTCTGGTCCGATCCAAATCTTTTAGGAAATATTTTGAAATTTGAATAAGTGAGATTATGGGCCTAGGAATCTATTCATTAAAATGTATTCATTACAATATTTTTTGCTTCTGAATTTCCACAACGAAAACCACTGAATTTTGTTGCAGCGAGTACTAGGAGCTTTGCTGTCAATGGATTCACTTTGCCAGTTGCCATGGTTTACTCTTCTGAGAACAGTGTTCTAACTCGAGTCCCTGGCATAGCTTCTAGCAAGGACGGAGCTCAGGCATTCGTGAGACGTCTTGTAATGCAAACAGTGAGTTTGCCACTCATCAGGTCAAATTCTTTTACCTTTTTCCTCAAAGGTTTGAGGTCGCGGATAGTAAGCTCCAATTTTCCGGTCATTCGTTAGGTTTCTAGAGTACTAAGTTGAACGAAAAGTTATTGGAAATTTGAAACTTATATTTTGCGACCTTTTTGCCCCGCTTTCATTCATAGTTTTGTGTATACTTATCTGGCTCATCAATTTTGGCTCCAAAATATTATTGAACAGTATGACTTGCGTGTGTTGATCGGCCATTGTTGGAGGAAATGCTTAGCAATTCCCAAGGTCGTTGGTGAGATTGATAAGGGTAAAGGTGATGGCACGGTGACAAAATTGGCTGTGGGTAACTAGTTCAAGCGATTCAAAAAGGGCAATTTTGAATAAAGATATGCCTCGTTTCGGCCGACCATTTGTTGGGATGAAAGTGATTTGCATGCCGCTTCGCATGCCGAACCTCTATCAATCACTCGTAATCTGGCTGTGACCATTCTTATCGCCAATTTTACTTTGACCACAGGAAACCTTGCAGGATCTGCATGAGCTTATCCGATTATGGCTGCTTTCAATCAGTGGCAACATTTTCGAATGGCCGTCGATTTGCTTCTTTCAATGAAGTTGAAAAGCATGTCAAGAACTTTTCGAATCAAAGGAGGCAGAATGGTGCTTCTAACAAATTCGAATTCTTGCTGAACGATGTCAGAAACTCGTGGACAATTGTAGTTCATACTTTTTCCCTTTCAAGACCACATATACCACCCATGTTCGTGATTTTTTCGTCAAACGCAGATTATTCATTGGAATTTTAGTAGTCATTTGATGGGTGAAAAGTTTGTAGGCCTGACGGTATGCTTGGTTTTGTAAGCACATTTTCGGTGATATGTAACAACGGAGAAAATCATACGTTTTCTTCTCCAGAGTGTTTAGTGTGATTTGCATTCGTGTTTGCTTCGCTTTTTCACCAAACAAAAATTTTTCACTGAATTTTTTGTGCTAGCACGATAACATGGAAAGTGGCTATTCTGAATATCATTTTGAATTTCAATTTATCCAATTATCAAAGCTTCTTAGTGCGCTGTAATAACGACGAACAGGGATTAAGTTTCGCATTCAGAGTGCATTGCATGCTTTGCTATCCCTTATGCTTGCTTGGCTTTACAGCAAAGCTTCGATATTCATGAGATTGCTCAAAAAGTGTAAACTCAAGAAATTACTTTGATTTTACTACATTGATCTTCTAATGTACTGTAGCAAGGAAATTGAGATCGCGTTCCACACTATGAGTAAGTAGCTCGTCGTTTGAAATTCGCAGTGGCACTATTAGCACTTGTGTAGTGAAATTAGTACTCTGGAAACAATTATTATCAACGTAATGTTGAAGAAGTAATACTGAAGGCTTTTTAGAAAGTTTTTTTTTTGGCAGAAACAATGTCACCGCGTCCTGAAAATTTCCTTTTTAATACGAAGGCCACATCTATGAGAAAACAACTTATCTTCATTATTGCTCTCAGTTTCGACGATATATAAAAGTGTAAAAGAAAAACACATTTTATTCAGTGTAAGACTTATTCAAGGATCCTATGCGATGTGACTCTTAGTACGCAGCACCACAAAGTGCTGCAAATAAGTGGGTTAGAACGAATTTGTTATAGAACTTAGGGTTCTTTATCCTTATCCGTATCCATATTTAAAGCATTTCTTATTCTTTTTGACATTTTATTAGTTACTCAACAGTTTGATTCACGAGAATTTGAACGGTGCGCTATATCTCTGAGAAAGTTTTTCATTTTATGCAGAAATAGTATAAAAAAATTTTTTTCACTTAAGTCTCTTGCGCTGGATATAGCTTACCACTCAAACTTCAACATCCTTTCGATAACACATATCACAGTGATTTTAATAACGTTCTTAGCTTTGAGAAGGATTTCGCATTGCGTTATGACACCTAAACGAATATTGAGTGTCGCATTTGGCGCTGTGTCGATACGTAGCGCAATTCACATGTGGCGAACGATGCGCACCAAGCGGGCCGAATGCGATATCAATATTCTTCTAGCTGTAACAACGCACAAAAGCATCCTTTTTGCAAACTAAGCATATTATTGAGATTGCTGAGGTTTGTTTTATCGAATGGCTATTTGAAGTTTGAGAGAAAAAAGCTGTGCCTAGAGTAGAGTTCTCAAATGTGCAACACAATCATACACTTTCTGCACAGTGCGCTAAGTAATCTCTTTTCAAAAATCAAACACACACCGCTGGAGTTTTTGAAATACAAGCTATCGACCAGTTATTGAAAGATGATGTTGATGCCAATTCCGCGAAAACCATCCACATACAGATGCAAGGTAAGCGCGCATCATGTCAAATGCGGTCTTATTATCAGTGCTGCAGTGCAATGAAAAGTTTTTTAGAAGACGAAAAACTCTACTGACTTCTGGAAATGATTGTTATCGAATAATTACTGATTTTTTTTACGAAAAGCTCTGCTCAGTGGAAAACGCTCACATGTGAGGAAAGATTTTATTTTTGATATTACAGCGTTATATAGGTCATTTAGAAAAAAAATCGTTCAGATTTTTGAGATTCCAGCTACCGAGCAAAATGCCAGAAGGAGCATAAAATACGTTTTTTTTTGATGCGGTTAATGGGAAAGTACCGAAGCCTTAGTTATGGCTAGAGTTGTCGATGGCATGCCGTTGCATTTATGGGGCGGGATCATTTTGGCATGCTATTGATTGTCTTACGATTTTTAGACACTGTTATAAGTTCTAATAGCAAAAGTGGTAGATGTCCATAATTATATGCTTTGCACAAATTATTGTAATTGACAGAATGCTAACGTCACTGTAACCGTGTAATGAAAGATAGATTAATATCAAACATAAACGTTATATTTGCATCAAAAACATATGAGAGTTAGAGAAGATTTTGAAGTATCGAAATATCACATGAAATCCTAGACTGTATATAAAGAAGTATCAGAAATATATAAAATGGCGAAAAACCGTAATCAAATAACAAAAATCCGCGCCTGCTGCGATTTGCACTGCGCGTAGCGATAAGAACTGGTGGTCCTGAAAGAGTCAAAGAGTGGTCGTGGTTGTTGATTTTGTTGCTGACTTCCACTTAGAAATGAAGTTACAATAATTTTTCAGAACTTTTGTTCATTCCTATGAGTATGGCTTCCATAGTTTTAGCTTGATATGATCGAAAATATTTCTAAATAAATTTTTCCAGCTTAGCAAAGGTATTTTCTTTTAGGTTTTTGATGTTGTTGAGGGCCAAGCTCGTCGAGCACTCTTACCTGATACTGTGATCTCGGTCATCTTGGATCAACTTACTGTAAACATCACTTACGAACCATTGTTATGTCTGGCAGCTTCTCTCGGTCTGGCGGATGATTCTGCACGTGGGTGTTTCTTTTGAATGTCCTGCTAGAAGATAAGCGGAAATATGACTTGAGAAAGTCAAACAGCATATATTATTGTCCAAAAAAAGGTTCTTAGCTAATCATGGAAAAACGTCTTGATGTTAGAGGTAAACTGTCATGAAGGTCCTTAAGCAAAAAGCTTCAGAATCAGTAAGGCTTCTTGACGAGTCTTCTCATGTCTTATTTCATGAAAGTGGTATAGCATTCAGCATGTCCGCGGACGGTTCAAGGGATCTTGAAGTAGAAAATAACGCTAAAAGAGTACTCTTAGCCTTCAATTTTCTATTATTATGGAAGGACATGTTTTTAAAGAGTCATATTTGTTTACAGCCGACAAAGATATGAAGAGCTGTATCATCATCGGTAACACAGTGACGGGAATCTGCATTAGAAGAGACGCACAGGGGCAAGGGATTCGAGGAGCATGTGCAATGGCAGGCGTGACAATAACGCCTGTTGCCGCCATACACACGTCAATCTCCGGAACTCTTTCGGTTTGAATGGTATTATCTCATATATAACCTCATTTTGTTAGTAAAAATTTTGCATAGACCACGAACATAGTCATGGCGAATTGGTCAGAGTAATGTGGCAAGATGTCATCAACAGAGCGCTTCGAATGCTGGCATCTGGTCCATTTGACTCGCACTTCCTCTCGGCATCGGCCACTGTCAGCGGCAACTGAAAGTGAACTCAGATGTGCTCAAGACAAACATTCTTTACTTGACCAAAGCTGTTGCGGCATCAAAGCAAAAATAAATTGACATGTTACGTGATTATTTATTATTCAGTGTAATTATATTACATACAAGCGTGCAATGTAATAAGCTTCGAATCAGTACCTTTTTGAAAAGTAAGCTGCAGTTTGTAAATACTCGATCAAGGGAAAACCTCTGTCCGCTACTAATTCAAAAAAATGCTTCTGTCATGGCTTATTACTTTCCACCAAGTCAATAGTTAGAGAAGAAACATTAGGATGAAACCAATAAGAAATCAAAATAAGTAACAAAGATTGGATTTATCAGAAAATCATTGGAATATGGCTACTACAAATGAATAGAAGTGAATAAATGGAAGGTGCACAGTCATCAAAAACGAACTCGCCCGAAAATCAGGAAGGATCGTTCCATAAATTCTTATATAATGTAACTTTTTGGCGTGGCCACTGATAGGGACCGGCGCTACACTGATCTCTCGCGCTGCATTGAACACGATCGATATGCCAACGGAGTGTGTGAACTCCAATTCAGATTCATGTCATTAGTAAGGGCGGTTTTGTGATCAGAAAGTGGTGGAATATGAGAGGAGACTTCGCTAGGGTTATCTGCAGTTGAACATGCAGAAACAATGAATTGTTTGTTAAATATAGCGCTGCACAATGTTTGCGATGTTAGTTCACCGGTAGTTTGAAACAACTCTTCAATATCAATATATTCAATAGTTGGGGCTTTTATATGATTGTAAACTTCGTTCTAATGTCTAATGAGTAATATGATAGAAAAACAGTAGAGAAGTTCTGATAACATGTTATGAGCTTTTTATGGGGTGTTGCCAGATAGCTGTTTTTCACTAGTGCAGCCTCAAAGTCGGCTGGACCGAAATGTAGTGTGTTACTGATGAGCTTGGAATGGCGAAACAGCAGCTGTCTAGAGACCTCATAAAAGGTTCAAAACATGTTATCAAATTATCAAATATTGTTCTGAACATGGTTAATGAAATCAGTGGAACAAAGAGGTATGACTCATCTTACCAGCCACAATGTCTACCGTTGGTCACTGCAATGTACCAGCTTACCACCTGACTTACAATGATTTGTTATTCGGCGTCAGTTTCTATATATGTAGAGACATTTCCCACTGCAAGGGATACGCTGGACGGAAAAGCACCATGCTACTATTGAACCTGGAACGGCGAAACAGCAGCTGTTTAGTGTGTGCCGTACCTGACCGTATGGAAGGCTCAAAACATGTTGTCAGATTATTAGATTATTGTTGTTTTTTGAGCGAAGTCTGCAAAAGTCGAATGACGAAGTAGAGAAAATGATAGAAGAAGCTTGGGTAAAGCTAACGGTAGTTGGGAAGAACATCAGTGCCTTCACTAAGTCCTATATTTCATCAGGGAAAACCGAATTCTTAAAAGTTTATGCTCCTCAAATATTATGTTGTACCTCTAAAATAAATTTTTGCGACAAACAACTTTCAGTCCTGAGGTGTTCGGATTTCACACAAAACTCAAGCTTTGTAATAGTGATAGAAAATCAAAAACCATAAACTGCGCATGGCTCAAAAATATTGACCAGTTTTATTCAATTTTGGCGTGTGGTCTCAAGAAACACTCGAAACGAATGGAATGAATTGTATGTCAAAAACGAGGCTGTACAATGCGTGAGATTTCTCTTATCATAACTCTTAATAATTTTTAGATTGTTAGTGTTTTCACGAATTGTTGCTCGTATAGAACTATAGGGCAGACTTTGTGTTGTCATTTTTTTTTAGGTAATCGCCCTTTACTATTCAAATATAATCTACCGTGAACTACTCATTGCTGTAACCGTTTACTGTTTATGCGCATTATTTTTACAAACTCTACTTATTCCTCTTAGTTCACTATGACTCAAGATGATTTCTTGAACCTCATCCATTTTGATAAATATAAATTTAAAAAAAATTAATTATTAATTATTAATTAATTTCATATAAATTGAAAGAAGAACGAATATGTCGTTCCACCGGTCCTTCCTTCCGAAATCCGACATGCTATATCGTCGGTGAAAAACAGAGCAACACCCGGTCCAGACAGGATTAGACCAGAACACCTGAAGAACCTGCCGCCAGTTCTCATCAACACCCTGGCTCGGCTCTTCACTCGCTACCTGTCAAAATGCAAGGTCCCTATTCAATGGAAAACACAGCAAGACCGTATTGTTGTTTCAAAAAGGGAGAACCTTCACGACATAGGCAATTATCGCCCAATCTGCTTGCTGGTCCGTTGTCTATAAACTCTTTACTCGAGTCATCCTGAACAGGATGACAGAACACTGGACGAAGGACAGCCATGCGAACAAGCAGGGTTCAGAAAAGGATTTAGTACCATGGACCACATCCACACGATCACAAGACTCATTGAAGTTTCGCGAGAGTACAAACAACCACTCTGTCTCACTTTTATCGATCTGAAAAAGCCTTTGATTCAGTGGAAGCAGAAGCGGTTTATAGAGGCTCTGGATAACCAGGGCGTCCCCCACTCGGTACATAATGATCCTTCGTGAGCTTTATAAAGATTTGACGACCAGAATATCTCCATTCTACAACAACATCACCATTGACGTAAGAAGAGGGGTTCGATAAAGCAATACAACTCCTCCAAAATCATTCACTACCGCCCTCCAGAACGTCATGCAGACATTAGAATGGGACGATTTAAGAACTAAATTGACGGTCGAGTATTGAACCAGCTTTGCTTTGCTGATAATATCCTCCTCATAACACCAAACATCAGCCAAGCGGAACGAATGTTGACTGATTTCGATAACGCCTGTGGAAAGATCGGTCTTCAACTGAATCTAACGAAGACAATGTTCATGAGGAACGGATGGGTTTCTAATGCCCCATTCACGCTCAACGGAACGACAATTTCCGAATGCTCCAGTTACATCTATCTAGGTCGTGAAATCAACATGATGAACGACCTAGCCCCAGAGTTGAGCAGGAGGAAACGAGCGGCTTGGGGAACGTTTAAGAGCATCGAAGATGTAGTGAAGAGGACAAAGAACATCCGACTCCGTGCCCACCTTTTCGACTCGACAATTATCCCTGCCCTAACGTATGCAGCAGAAACCTGGTCGCTACGTAAGCAGGATGAAAGATCACTTGCCGTTATCGAACGCGCAGTCGAAAGGTCGATGCTAGGAGTATCCGTATTTCGCAAATGAGACAAAGGATCCGAACTTCCGACCTACGTCAACGATCGAAAATCAGAGACGCCGTTCTACACGCCAGGATATCGAAAATAAGGTGGGCCGGACACGTGATGCGCTTCAACGACAACCGATGGACGAGAGCCGTTACCGACTGGATTCCTCGGGACGTCAAGGCGCTCTAAAGGAAGACCACTGACCCGTTGGTCCGATTTCTTCACGAAAGCGATGGAAGAAAGATATGATGCTCAGCGAATTCCTAGAGCAAGGAGGACCCACTGGGCTTCTCTTGCACGCGATAGGGAAAAATGGAAGAGTTGCTGGTACCCGCTCGAGTCACTCGACGATCAACGGGACGACAGGTGATACAGGTGATCCATTTTGAACCTCTCCAAATAACCTCAATGGGACAACGTATGAATGATTGAAGGACCATTAGTAAATTATAGAATTTTTTTGCTCCTAAAAACTCGTCCCCATGGGTGTCCTCCTCCACTTCCACAATGAAGTTTCAAGAGCAAAAACAAAGAAAGTGTATAAATCACTTATGAAATGTTGCAATATCAAGCAGTTCTTCATCATCCACTACGGATTTGGGTGGATCCTTAGTGTTGAGACTTATGAACATTTTTAGCAGAGGTACAACAGTTCTTCTTCAATTCAGTAGAATGCCTTAAATTAAAAGAAAACTGACTTAATGTCATTTAAACTAAGAATTTGAAGTCAGGATGTTTTCCAATTTAGAACACCACAACACCTCATGAGATTTATGATATTCAATGCGCCAGATGATGGTATGAGAGCTTCTGAATATTGGAAGTCAATCAGTGCACAAAACACTCGAACACTTTCAGTTCTCTATTGCAATGAAAGAAGGTTTTCTTTGAGGTCCATCGTTCTTTGCAGTCAGTAAGATGGAGTAGCTGCCTTGTTGCCGAAAACACGGTGACGGATATTCACACTTTTATTGATAATAACGCTTTTGAAATATGTGCTCCACCGGATCCATTGATCCTATAATGGATGTTAACGGCACCACACTCAAAAACCTCGGCAACTCTTTCGCTTCGCACAGTTTTCTTTTTCACATGAATTTGTTTTATGGGATAACAAAGTTTGCTGAGTCTGCTAACATATCCTAAATAACTGGTCGAAGTGATGTGGCAAGGTGTAATGAACAGCTCGATAATCGTTCGAAGGTTGACATCGCGCTCATTTGGCACTTCTTCTCGCAAGGAGCACCTTTGGCGGAAAATGAAATTGAGCCGTGATGTGTTCAAGAACCAACATTTTTATTTGATCGTTATTCACTTCAGTGTTTTGGTACAGAATTAATAAGCGATCAAATCACTATAAGCGTAGTGAACTATTTCGCTCTCATCGAATGGTAAACTCTTTCATTCTGAAAATGCTTTGACTCCACAAAAATTTTGTGATTGACCAACTCATAGTGAAGAAAACGAATTTGGGACCCGTAAACGTCTAGTACATCAAAATCAATGCGCGAAACTTATGAAAATATAGAGAGATGCGTCTTCAATACTAACGTAAAGATGGGATAAGGGTACACGTACGAAAATTTCAGTGACTTTATTTTATTAAGGATCTGACACGGCGTTAATATTAGACTTACTGCGATCACCTTTGCGACGCCCTCACACGATTGCAAAGTTTACGTATCCATTCAGTCCTTTCTAACTAAGCTTAATGGAGCTGATGAGTATCGTACTCACCAGTGGATAACTAGCGACAACTGCTGTGCCTTACAAACTAACTGAATGTGTAGTGTTGTACGCTCGATTGCTCTTGGCTGTTATATTTAAAAAAACCAGTCAAGAGCAATCGATTGCAAAAACATTACCAATCTAGTGATTTATATCACTTAATGACGACATGTGTAAATCGTATTTCGTCGCCTACTCTATGTGAAGGGTTTGGACTTTCCCCAAGAAGATTGGACAAGACGAAGGTAACTGACCAACTGATGAGACCGTGAAGGCTGGACACACGTGTATTGGGCTCTACAGATGCTCGTAACAGACCACATGCGTAATTCAAGAGATAAATGTCAGGCATGTTAACATAACTTAGGTGCCGTTCAGTTGCGCGCTTTGAATAAAGATGTTGTGGAAAAAATTTTCTTGCTACTCATGCAAATATGACGCATAAGGAAAATGCTAGTGAAACGGAGCGTAAGGCCGAAGCAACTTCCTGTCAACGGCGCTAGCGCGACTGATCTTCCATACTGTTCTTCTAGCTTTGAGCTTCACAAACCGTTTTTTTGCCTCCTTTTCTGCAACTGTATCATCGCCCCAGCCCCTTGAATTCTGCGCGCAGCTTCACTAGAATTTTTCCCCCGCTCCATTTCTGCTTGAGTAGGATGCGAGTTTGTTTTAAAACAGCTCCATTTTGAAGCAAGTATAGGCATTACATCAAAATGTGTTTAAAAAATCCGCAATTGATCGATGTCGAAAGCATACTGCAATTCTTTTAGTTATTAATCTATTGTTTTACTACCAAAACCTAAGGAATGACCTAATATAGACCTCTGCTGTCCACGACTATGCGCCACCGTTCTGCAGGATTCCAGGTCTCCCCGAATTTTTGCTCTCTCAAATTGAGAAATTCTTCACATACTTTATTAAATGCATTCAATGATCAAAGCGGCGCACATTAAAAATGTGATGCATCGATCGAAAGAGGCCATAGCCCGATGCAACAGCGTCTAGACTGTAGGCGGGTACGAAGAGAATTCGATGCTGTCCAATTAAACTTGTGCTCCGGTCTTCATGGCCGTGTGCAGCTTAGTAGAGTTCTACTGAGACAAAGTGCGCTGTGTTGAACCAATCTTGGACAAAACTAAATCAATTTGCAGCAGCAGAGGCCTTAGTCCGAATAATCCAAATGTTGGCAACAGATCTCGCATTATGTCACGAACCATTTCTCCAATAAATATCTATGTTTCGTAACTCATACTTTTCAATAGTCAATTTGGAGCCGGAATTAATTAGTCGAATATCTACGGAACGACCAGTTAAGAGTGATACATAGATAACAACAAATGGAGCTTTCTAAAACTTCCAAGATTTTTTTGTTCTATCTAATACAGGACCACTTTTTGGAATGGATTGTTTTTTACATCTTGATCTAAAGGATCCTTGACCCAGGTTTTTGCAGGCTAGAAAGCTCAAAACCTTTGCGAACACATGTGAATATTTTCAAAAAAGCGGCATCACAATATCAATCAGTGTAGACGAACGTCATCTCTAACTCTAGTGTGCCCAAATTGGAATGCAAATGAAGTGTTTTGTGCTCACGAATAGCATACTGAAAGCACAGTCATTTCAGCAGTCATTTCAGACTTTCTAAGAAGAAAATGAAAGAATGACTGAATAAGCACTTCAGCGTTCTTTACTTGAATCACTGTCCAAGGAGCAGTTCTACTTCGGCATTTTGTCTTTGTTTTTCATGCGATACTGTCGTTACTAAAATAGTGCCACGAGGTTCTAACACATGTGATAAAATCTTTTTTCAAGTGATCCTTTCCTTGTAACACTTTATCGAGAAAATTCTGACATGCATTATTCTCAACAACCAATCCTGTCCTCTGGGAGTGAATCTGTAACAAATTTTGCCTTGAAGGAACATACCCAGAAGTTTGTTACGCCAGCGTCACTTACACGCATGTGCTGAATGTCAAATACTTTGTTGTTCTGTGAATAATCTGATACGAAAGTTTAAAATTTGTTTCCTGTTGAGCATCATATTGTTGAGCTTTGTAAAATGTAGAAATGAAATCAACAATGATGGTGAGACTTCCGACCAATCTCTTTATGCTTTCGCTTCTAGCCGTTGATGGTATACGGCTGTTATTCAAACAATGCACCTAACATCCGCCTGGCTTATTAAATGCTTTCATGAACGGTACTTTTTGCGTTTTTCTGTACCCTGTTCTGACTCTTCAAAAAGAACATGTTTTTCGATCTTTTTTGATGTGAGCAACTATTTGATAGCCAGATCAAAATAAATTGAATGTACTTTATTTCAAAAATGGCTCCATAGTTACACTAAAATGGCAGAAAAATTGTTGATTATTCAAATCTTTCTCGAAGAATAAAGTTATTCCTTTTTACATAGTAAGCAGTCGATATATCAAATTTCAGAAACTCCACCAGTGTTTTTTCGCTTTTGGAACTGATCCCTTTAGGCGCTGTAACAGCCAAAATAAGATTGGGTTTCGCAAGAACTGGATCCTTTCCGTTTTCCTCATCTTTGTTCGATCCCTTCAGAGAAATTGGCGTTTTGCTCCTTTTTCAAGTTTAATAGTCATCTAATACTTCAAATTTTAAAGATTTGAACGATGCGCTATGCTTTTCATATGGCTGCATTGCTGCGCTGCAAAGGCACCAACAATTTGTGTTTTAGATCCAACATTTCCCGCTGAGCAAAGCTCCTCCTATGAACTTTCAATTATCATTTGATACTATAAATCTCGTCTAACCGAACAATGCATTTGATTTTTGTAAAGAATTTTCATGGCGCTGTAGCACTCTAAAGAATGTTAAGCTTTGCATACTGCTACCTCGGCTTCAAGCCACTACACTTAAGCGGTATGTGATCGGACTTCCTCATGGCGACGCAATGCTAACACGCCCTCACTTGTATGTGATCAGTATTTCGGAGCAAGCGACTCCAACCCACTGTACATCTATTGCCCTCAACTGTTTTCTGCTAGTTTTCATCTAGTCATTCAATTAACAACCCGTATCGAACGATTGCGGTTGAATCGATGTAGATCAGTGCAGGCCTTGACCATCTTCGTTGCTTACGCACCACCGTCAAGCTATGACGAAGACAAAGTCGAAGCGTTCTATATGAACCTAGGAAAACGTCTGGAGAACGTCTAGAGAACATACGTTGGGACCCACAGACTAGAATGGAATGAATAGGGTGAGAGGCTATCTAAGTTTATCATGACGGCGAACACCATCCATGGTAATTCACAATTGCAAAAGCGTTAGTCTCAACGGTGGACGTGGGAGTCTCCTGCTGGAGGGTACTTGATGAGATAGATTACATCTTAGCAAATCGAAGGTTTTGCATAACCGATGTTGCTGCTGTTCCCACGTTCTACACGGGTTCAGGCCATCGTCTAATTTGCGGAAAAAAAAAGAAAGCCAAATTCAAACTACAAAGTCCCAAAACTACTATAAACTGTGGATATACTGGGGTTCAAGTTATTATCGGCTCTTAGAATCGTTGTCGACAACATCGATAGAGAATACGACCGGCTTATCAAATACCTTCACTTTAACGTTGTCGAAGCCAAAGGTTCATCAGTCACGGACACACGCTTGTCTCCGCAGAAGCTTGAGCCGATAGGCAACGTGGAATCCCACGAAGCAAGGCAACTAAACTCTCCCGTCCGACTTGAGACACGTTGCAGAAAAAGCGATAAAGATGATCTGAAAGTGAGACGAGGAGCAGTTACGGTAGAGGCTGTAGAAGCTGGGAAGAGCATGCAAAGCCTAGCGATGCTTCGCTAATTACAGGGCAAAGACGATTGCAGTCCGACGCTCTGACGAGACAATTACGGTGCGGAGAGGAATAAAATTTGGTAAAACAAAAAGACCATGATCATTGTAATACAATCATAACGAGAAATGAAACACTACGGTTGTAGTTCAGACTCACATCATGATGAAATCGGTGCATCTAAACATTATCAAAGTTGTGTCTCTGCAATCTTACATCAAGAGGCTTTATACTATGAAGAGAATCTAAGCTTTGAAAAAATAACAAAATGATGAAAAGCTTAGAACTTTCGGCATGGTTGGGCCACCTATACTCCATTTATCCGACTCCATTCCGTAACATCAGAGAGCTAATTGAATTAATGCATGACTTGTGCAACGAGCTTTGAAAGCTACTGTATATTCAAAGTAGTGTCTTTTCCTTTCCAGATAGGTGTGTTATGAGTTTATTCTGATCCTAGACAGAAAAGCTTAGTCAGCCTTGGTCGCGGAATTTGACCAAATACTATGTATATATCAAAAGGTTTGTCCAATGTCTAAGTCATCAACCAAAAATCAGTCTAAACCGCAAAATCAGATGATATTTCAGTTTGTCTAGACCGTTATATCTGCAGCGCCGCGCTGCTATTAGTAGCAGAAATGAGCCGTAAAGGTGTGAAAAATTGATGAGGCCTGCAAGAACGCCGAAGCGTTTGTATACCATTGGAATCTTCATATCAAACCTTTGAAAGACTTAAGACATTTTGTCAAACAATATTAACAATGTTATATTGTAAGAACTACATCAACACTATACACAACGTCTGCACATTGTTTGTTCTTTGAGATGCGTAAAAACTCTTTCCAACAACTGATTGGGTTGATCATTTGTTAGAGATCATGGATATTCGGAATCTTGATGATAGGTGGATGTTCGAATATTGATAGATCAAATACCTATTCCCTGTATAACTCATTTTTACATCAGTGAAGAGAATGTGGCCAGCACCGAAATCATGAGAGGATTATTTAATGCTCTTCCCATGTTTGTAAGATTGTTCATTTCTAGTTCTGAAAATTCTAGGAGATAACATAGATCTAAATGATTTTACATAAAAGAATTTTTTCGTCCTTTAAGATTAGATCTTTCGCAGGACAAAAACGAATTTAGCGGTTATAGGTGCGTAACGTCGTCTTGACAGGACAAGCTTTGTGACAGATTCTGCTATTTGATAGCAGACGTCGATCAGAGAGGAAGATAAAATGCATGACAATGTTGGATGGTAGTATGTGCGTGTAGGGGTTCTTTTCAAGAGAAACTCAAGCAAATGGGTAAGTTCTTCAAGCAGCATGGCATGAAATTCGTATCCGCCCTTCCTTTCCCGATACTGCAAATAAAGTTTCGACGTTACGAAAATAAAATATTCGTAGTGGATAAAATGTCAAGATCACAGTGCTTTTTGAAGAAAAAATCTGTTAAGCAGATATCGACTGAAAAAACGAAGAGCAGCTCCTGGTGAGAAATGTTTTTAACAAGAAATTCGAAAAAGCAGAACTCGTGGTGGTTTGAGCTTCATATCCTTCTTCAGCCGTCACACTTAATACACTTACAAAATGTCCTTCGCTGTTGAAGGGATAAGTATTAGTCAAGCCAAAGATTCTACAAAACATCCAGTTGACGTCCACAAAATAGAGGGGAATGAATGGGACACCAAGAATCTAAATTCGGAGGAAAGAAAATGGATACAGCATCAGAATTAATCGTAGACAAGGAACTGATCCACCTTACCGACCTTTTAAACAAGTCTTTCATCAAGTGGATATTTATAGAACGCAGGCAATTTCTCGCATTATCACTATAATGTGCGAGCGAGAAATTTTTATTGCACATTTCGTAAGGAACGTATAGTGGAATCTCATTCCACTTGTGTTCCACGGTGACAAATTGCTCATTGGCTCATCTTATTCACACATCTTTAAAAACAATCCCGTGAGATATCCATATATTGTTTTTACGATAGGACGTCAGTTCAATTCACCTCGTATCTCTGACTTCAAATAATCAAAATCGAACAAACTGGTAGAAAATCCATACTCCCCTACTCGCCAAATATAGAATTCTTCCAATTACAAAAGAGGGATGCATTCGTGAGCATATCACTTCTACTTACATATAGGCACAAAAAAAGCGACCTTGTTCAGATGTCATCGCTTAAGGACTGTTTTTTTCTTGCACCTCAAAGATTCTTTTGATTCGACACTTTAACGAAAACTCTTTGCCTTGTATAAGACAATACAGTGTAAAATATTGATTTGCTTCAATTGTGGTTGCAACCGCTCTCACAACGGAAATGGTGCATATTAGTACTCCAACAATTCGACGATTAGATAGTATAAAAATGATTCCTCAGATTGCACTATTCAGAAAAACGAATACCTGCGTTGTACTCACAAATAACTTTTCACTTATAGCTCTGCAGATAAGAAGTTACATGGAAATTCTTACTTTTCCATGCGACTAACATTACATTTGTAGTAAAAAAAGAAGCTTTATTTCAGTTTAGTGTGTTGAGAGGAATCATCTGACTTCAACGCATCCATTCTCTTTGTTATTTCGCGAATGACAAATCGGGAGCACTTTGACCCTTTAGAATTATCGACTTTGTTATAAGTTTTATGAACGTCGATTGAGCTGAATAAGCGATTTATGTGTACGCAGTTACATGTGGCGGAAGTTTCCGCGTTCTGGGAATTCTGTGTTGTTTTAGTTGAACTGCTTAGCGAAAAAGAGTCTACAGCAATCTTCAAGTTTCTAAATACAATACTGTACTGAATCGGCAAAATTCAAATGCTTCTGTTTTGACGTATGCTAGCAAGAAATGAATACTTCCAGTGCGTATATGTGGATTGCTGCACAATGGATGTGAGGTCATCTCAGTGTCAATTGTGGTCCATTGTAAAAGGCAATACTAGGAAGTACTTTGATCGCACAGTGCTTTAATCCGCTTCATTTGTCGCAGTGTGAGAATGAGAAAGGTAAGATATTTGGTTCTTTCTGACCATAAGGAACAAATTGAAAATCCGATCTCATTCACCGGAGAATAACTTTTCACAGAAGCTTTAGCAACAATTCGAAAGCTGAGACTTCAAGCTACAAATTCACTTTGCTGGTTTTCCAAACACTCATTTATAACGCTGGTAACATTCAAAATGAAATCGTGTTTCACAAAACCACAGTATTTTTTCTATCTCGCTTATATTTCACTGGAGATAACTCGAGTGCTAGTACTCAAACCATAGCGCCAGTTTCAAAGAACTCAAAAATGTGTCTGCTTCGTAAAAGTTCTTTTGGTCTTCTGATCTGTTCTGGTCTTCTTATTGTGCTTTAAACCTTGTCGGACAAAGATTTATGACTGTTAGTATATCTGATATCGTAATGTTCTCTGAATCTGACCGGTTTTTATTTTCTAGATATACGGTCAGCAGGGAAAATAACATCGAGCTTTACATTATGGCAAGTTGCATTACTAGCTATTCGAGAATGCGATGGCCGACACAAGGAAGGGGGGGGGGGTTGGCAGGGGAGGTAGCAGCGGGGCGGACGAGATGGCGAGACGATCGGTATTTTTGTTATTCGATTAGAGAAATTTTCACCCGCGTTCGAAAGACACTCCTGCTGAACCAGTTTGACTAAGAAACTAGTGGGAAATTCTCTATACATGCGTGTGAAAACGAAGAGCGAATTATATGCTTTTCACTTTTAGCGAATTATGCGTGTGGAAAACGAATGCGAAAGGCGAGTATGAAGTATAATTTTTGATTGGATGGTACAGCGATCATTGAGGGGTGTTTTTTGAACAACGTCAAATAGGCTGTATCATCAAGGTTCTTCTTTCGAAGGTTTACTAGCTCTCCTGATAAGCTCTTTCTCCAGCGAGTTGGATCGTTTTCAATTTTTTTCTCTTATAATCAAAAAGGATCTTTTCTTCTTCTTTTGTGAAAAAGGTTTATGATTCATCACAATAGTGTGATAGAACACGGTTGCCTCTACATGCTCATACGCTCTGTGATGCATGTGTGTCTACTACGAGCAAAGAAAACTTGTGTAGTGAAGCATAATTTTTTTCTCTCTGTTGTAGTACCATCTGGAACTTTTCATAACAAAAAACTGATTATAGAATTACCGTGATTTATGTTAGCAGTCGGCTACTGAAAGAATGAGGAGGTTTTATGGACTCTAGTGAAAAGAAGAAAGTAAACACGCTGTTACAGCGCAGAGAATTTTTTCTAAAAGCCCGGGTAATGTATTATAAGTTGCCGGAATTCAAGCTGTCGAATTACTACCGTAATTCTATGAAGGAAACTTTCTTCCTTGAAAACAGCTTGGTTCCAAAAATGCTTTTTAGGTCTGGTTATCGATGATATGGCACGCGCCCCTTTTGTGAAATATTGTTTTTTGAGCAAAATATTCATTGCTTCCAATTTTCTGTCATTCATGGCTTTTTAAGCGATCCTTATATTTCTTCTTGCTTCTTAAGCAGAGCACGAAATGTTAAATCCAAGGTATATTCACACAATCAAACAGCTAACGTTTCGGCAGGTCGCCTTTGTCAGAGCCTGGAAAGGTCAAATTGTTCACAATCCAATCAGTCAAACACTTTCATCACCTCTTTAGAGAAAATTGTCAGACCTAGATTGATCGTAACCAAGCACAAAGTCATCCTTAAACATACTCACCGTTTTATTATATGTAATAATAATGCATATAATAATAATAATACAGTTTTAACACCTCGTGCACTGCTTGAGAAGAAAGAAAAAATAATAATTACTGAAGCATGGCGAGTTTGATAGACAGTCCGCCTTGGGATTTGTCATGACTTTTGAGCATTGTATATTAAGAATATATCAAAACTGCATATAATCGGATAACATATCCAAAACTTTTCACGAGGCCTTTTTGACACTTAAACAGTGCTAAACATTTATGTGTCTTAAGGCCTCATCATTAATACGGTTCCTTTCGGTTCAGCTAATTTATGCAGGGTTTATATTCCTCCTATACATAAAGCAATCGAATTCGAATGATTCACCGCATTTCAGTCGATTCATCTCTCGACATTGCGATGATCAACAGTCGACCACTCATGGCAGTAGAATGAATTATACTATTACATTCGGCACTTTTTGGACCTCGCCTAAACAGTTATAATCTGATGACATATTTTGGCCTTTCGTGATGTCTACTATGCCAATTATATAGAGACATACGTCCCCTGTAAACGATTAGCTGAACCGATAGCACCATGCTACTTACAAGGCTGTAATGCCAAACAAGTGTCTAGCATTATATGAGTGCCATACAGGCCTGATAAAAAGCTAAAGATATGTTTTTTAGATTGTGTACTGTTTTATGCGAGTTCCATGAAAACACTTGAATGTACTGGTATACCAAAACCAATAGGTTTGTATCATCATATGTTTTGCACAGCTTCATACAATTGATAGGCTGCCAGTAAGAGTATAAATAAGTAGTGAAAGCGAGCTTTTTAGCCGCACATAAGGGTCTTCTTTGCATAAAAACCATACGGTTGCGTGGAGACGACTGTAATGTACCGAACTACAAAAGCCTAGAAATACTTCCGGAGTGGATAATAAAATCTTTATCAACACACCAAACACTCGTCGGCTGCGGATTGCACTTCGCATGGCGATTTTAACTAATTCATCAAACACTTGCAGTCACCATCTCTGCAAAACGAAATTTTGAAGCTCGTCACATAAAATAACGCTCATTGTCGCCCTACCGTATCCTATTGCAATGGCTCAAAAACATCCCACAAACTGAAACAATAGCGGCATTGTCGTAAATTTATGAAGCTTAAAGATGTCATATAATACAAACAAAGTTGAACTGGATTTATGTAAAGACAACCGCCAAATTCTAGAAAAAGAGCACTAAATATGTCTCGCAAAAATTTATTACACTGAGCAAGTCTCACGAAACTAAAAAATCCTTAACTTATCACTCAAAAGTCCAACTTTCCTTTTTCGGAAATATCTCACAAATAATTTTGAAGTCATCGATGAAATCTCCAATATACGTAGTTGAGTGGCTCTGAGCGTTAGATGAACGGCTTAGGAGAAGGTGAGATTGCAGAGACGTTAACCACCAAATTTGAAAGAAGAAGTATGAGCTCCGCGCAAGCTTTTAAATAGTGATATGACAACTTCTAATCCTCAAGCAGAGTTGAATCCGCTCTTCTAACTGACACATTCATCTCACTAATCTCAGCAATCGTGCTCCAACTGAACTATGCGTGTTCGTGTGATGAATCTCATCACTACGCGTGGCGGCTAGGTAACCAGGTAACGTCATCAGATGGTTCGAGCTTCATGACGAATTTTCCCTGTTTATTTACTTCCGGCATCCTGCAGATGTTCTCCAAATATCATTAAGTTGTCGCCGTTGCCATAAGGGGAAGTGCGGAGGAACAGTTCTTGTCTCAATTTGTAACGAGTCAAAATCATCAAGCTGCTGCAGCTGACAATTTTGTTGTTCTCCTATCCATGATTGCTCATCCTTCAAAGGGCACCTGTAGAATACGGCGTGTAGATAACTGGATGAAATGAGCAGTTTGTGAGCTCTAATTGGTAATTTTGTTTCCCCTGTTTTCTTCTGCTTCTTTTCCAGAAGTTAATGTGCTTGCTTCTTTTTTCCTGTTTTCTCTGTCTGTTTTCTTTTCATCCTCTTTTCCTTTCTCTTTCCTCAACATTTCTAAGTACCAAAAAAAGTGTCGTGTCGTATAAGTCCGTTAATTATTTGAACTTCGCCAGTTCTGTCTATGTCGGACGTACTCTTCCTCTATCCGCACCAATTTTCACCGCTTGGGAAAACGCGTTTTCTTGGTTGAACTTAGAATTAGCAGCTGTCTGATAGCACAATTCTCGAAAATTTCAATGGTGCATTTAATTTCGAAGGCGACCCCTTCAATGAGTTGTAACAGTGAAATTGAATTCATGTTTTACATTCGACCATTTTCCTCTGGACAGAACTCTTCCATGAGAACTTTAGTGACTATTCGATAGCTTGATCCTCTACAATTTTAATATTGTATTTGAGGAGTGAAACGAGGGTTCAACTCCCACTTCAGATTAAAGTTTTTGCATACCACAAAAATCTTCTTAAAGGAAATAGTCCCTCTTTTTTCATTTTAATAGTAATTCTTGCGCTGGTCGTTTTTTCGTGCTCGTCCTCTATGAAGACCTTCGACCATTTTACTTGTTGCTTCGGTTGCTGCTTAAGGACTTCGTCTTCCCTATGAATGTCGTAGAATGCTGGTCGGGATAATTCTCCTTACAATATCCTAGAAAGCTGAGCTAAGGCGTTCAGTTGATCAAATGTAGGAGTGTTAAAAAGACTCGCTCATCACCTTACTTCATGATACACTGCATCACTAATCACTGCGGTGACAGTGTTCAGCAGTTTGCGGACGTTTCTGAGATATAATATTCTCGGATAAGTGGACGGCCCCTCTTCACTAATAGTGTGAGCCCCAGAACAGGGAAGTTAATGATTTTTTCTTTTTGTTACCTGTAATCTCAAAGGACGCCTAGTCGCAGCTTCCTCAGGTCGCCACCACATTAGAACAGTCTCCGGCCCTAGCAGATCAGATAGAGATCACCACCTTTGAGACTATTAGCTACCAAAGCATTGGTCATTTTTGGCACGGTCTCCTCTTTAAGGCTTTCCGGACGGAAACGTTTGCGCGCCCTCTCAGATTTGTGGCCCTGAAGGCGTGTTCAACCTCTCTCTGTACGTCGCAGCCCGAACACTCAGGAGCACCTTTCAACCACAATAAAGCGGCAAATCATTTGGGAGGTACTACAATATAGACAGTCTATTTCTCGGAACTATTTTTACTTTTACCTCGGCTTTCTGCATTTTGCAAGTGTGGCTGGAGTTATTTCGGAGAAGGCTTGGATAGTGCACTTTCAGAAAATCTGAGAATAGGGATTATCGAGGACTTCATCGGTTGTGATTGTCAAAACGGATTCTAAATGATCATGTCAAGGAATTATTTTGAAATCATTTCCGTTAACAAATGGAGTGAGAATGATGAAAAACTTTTCCAGTACTGGCAAATGATTACTCAATATGTTTTGCATTGTCTATTATGAACAGTTGTGTAGCCTTCGTAAATAAAGTTAGAGGTTTGAGAAGAGAAATCGCGTTGTGTAAGGTTGGAATATAAAAAGGATAAAGCTCTCGGCGTTGATTTCTCTCCCAAGGATGCTTCATGCATTCCTCTCCATTTTTTAAATTCGTTTGAAAGTTATTGTACGCATATCTGGTCTTTGCTATGACTTGTCGTGGCCTATTGCTGTATCGGGTCAGTGCTTCTTATCCTCCCAGACGAGTCTTGTACCGATTCATCGAACACGGAAGGATTTACGGCTCGGTGAGCCATGACCGCCAAAGCACCTCTAGCCACTATGCCACATATGCTCTTAGCTTGGAATACATTATTGAGTTATTACGGATTACAATGAGTTTGT